>CALNHX010007393.1:0-74806 GCA_940337035.1 Agriotes lineatus | reverse complement strand
CGCGTGCATGTAAACTAGCCTGAATAAATTTTAACGATTTTCTGTCAGAATGTTTTGCTCTGAAGAAATATATCTCGTAAATTTTCCGCCCCAAAATCCCTCGTGCTACTCACTCGGGATTCTTGTTGAGCGGCAAATTTACTTGACTATTTCCCGCATCTCTTATTATCCAATCATGCCATGATTTTCAAAAATTCAACCAATCACGTGTTTTTATAGTGGCAAAAAATTAAAAATTTCCTTTGAATAATTCAGTTTTTTACCACTTGTATCCGTGGCAACCACCAAATATGTTGTTTTAATTAAGGTGGTATTTCAGAAACGTTATTTAAATTGTCATTGTGAAATGTCGCATTCATTGAATACCGATACAAAATGAACTGATATTTGGGAAATAATCCACAAAAGGTATTTCGGGCTCATGATTTTGCTCGGAAAATGTCTTACTCGAGATTTGTTGTTTTTTTTGGCAATGTCCCTCGACAAAGTAACTTTGACAAATTTGGTCAAAATAATTTGTCTTGTGACATTGCCAAAACAAAAAACTTTCGTAAAACATTTTTACCTGCAAAATTATTAATACATTATTACTGACAAATTTCTTAGCAAAACATTGTAACAGAAAACGTCAAAATTTAATCGGCTATTTTAATGCACTTGCGATATTACTGTTGACTATAGTGTACAAGACAGCACTTTTCACACTTGTGGGACTTTATGACACTCGCCTGCCGCTCGTGGTCACCAAACTCCCTCACTCGTGTGAAAAGTGCTATTTTCAACACTAGTTGTACACTATACTATTCTTGTGTTTAAACGAGGTTTATATTTGAAGTTTAGTAATTTTTATGTAGGTATCCAGTTTCAGTAATTGTGTAATTGAAGACATTTTTAATTAAGTATATGGAAGGTTTTACAATACTTTAGATTTTAAATATTTCCACACATGTACTATCAAAATAAGCAGTTCATCTGAGAACCATATTCTCTTCTGTCAAATTACAGTAAATTTGTTGTAGGTTGTATAGGTTATACAACAAAATAAAAATTACGGTTTTGTTCGTATTAAACTTAATAACAAAAATCCAAGGGCATCCTTCATGGTGTGGATCTATTATAGGTACCCTACTTCCACTTGACAGTGAGGGTGATAATTTTTATCTTTACATTTTTGGTAGTACCAGAGTTGCGATACTTTAATTTCACATGATAGTTAATTATACAACGTGTACCATATAGGTAATCCGTTCACGACCTTTTTGGGACAGAGTTGGCTATGATTTTTTCTTTTCATGTTGGACTAACTGATTCGGTGATTATAGCGGATACAACTTTTTTTTTGTCAGTGTCAGTTCGACATTTTCGTGCCACCACATTGCCAGATTTATTATTTTAATATTCCTAAAAAAATTAATGATTTATCAATTGTGTAAAAATAATTTTAATTTCTTGCAAAGGAAAAGTAAATATTCCCAAAATAATTTTGTTACAACAAAAAAAACCATTAAATGATGCTACTTCCAATTTAAAAAGGACAGACCAGATTTAAAAGAACACGAGATGTGAAGACGGGAGAATATATTTGTTGTACGTTAAAAAATGAAATTTTGGAAAGGAAAAACGATCAAGCGTAATGTATAATACCGGGTGTCTTAAAATGAATTACATCTAGTATGCTTTGAATTTCCCAGAATGCAATCTAAAATTTTACTTGAAATTGGCAAGACTGTAAGTCTATGTCAAATTCAAGGTTAATAGCTTAGGTTTTGCGTCAGTTCTGACACAGACTGACGCAAAATCTAACCTGCTAACCTCTAATTTGACATAGACTTACAGTCTTGCCAATTTCAAGTAAAATTTTAGATTGTGTAGGCACATATTTTAGATGCCCCGGGCTAATTTATTTCTTTCCTGGATTCAGATCGGTTCACATGCATAAATTTACAAGAACTGGCGACTTACCAGAAATTCCGTAACGCCCCTGCAGTCTGGGTTGTAAATCAGAAACATGATACTAGGGGGTGCAAGGCGAACAGCGAGTCCTTTCATATAGCAGGTGGTCACACACGCCTGACGCGAACACAAGCTCATCCAATTCCACAATCAGTCATGCAAGCAAAACGACAAACATTCAGCTTTTAGCAGTAATGTGCTCATTACATAATACTTACAGGGGGTTTTATGGCCCCCCCGCGTCGTCCCACGTCGCATCTCGACGAAGACATCATCAGGGATATTCTTCGGTGCACTTTCAATGATATGTACCTGTAATAATCCTGAAAGCACGGATGCTTACCGCATCTAGCATGCCTTAACCGAACGTTAACGGCATCAATGGGTACAACCCATGTCAGTGTACCCGCAGTTACAGTGGCCGCATGGACTGTAAAAGGCACAGGTACAAGGCATCTTTGGGAGATGGGCTTCCCAAGCCACCCAATCGCGCTAATTGGGTCACTGATAAGCACAATGCTTATCAGGTCAAGGGTCGTGGGCTATCACGCCGGATAGCCATTAACCCAGGTATGAGGGCACCCTCTGCGACAAGTTGACCCCAGGCCAACGATAACAATAAACAGCGATCCAATTAACAAAGCTGTCTACAATCAGCATCAGTACGAGACAATATCGAATGCTCGTATTAGCTGTACACTAGATACATTCACTAAGCTACTCAGGCACTAGTATTCTACTTAGATATTACAGACCTCATCGTTTTATCCACTCAATTATAATCTACAATTCATTTCACTTCAAAACATAATCGCGGCGGAATCACACACTCGCGGAGAATTAGGCTTGCGTCCACACATGTGCGATCTCGCCTACAGACTGCCCAAAAACACATAAGCACCCTCGCATTCTAAAATGCAACCCCCGGTCACTTCGGGTTCACAACATTCCAAATATGGGAATTCTCGGCGAAAGGCCTTTCCATAATTTAAATCTACCTGCTAAAACGCCGCCCGATTCTTAAAAACAGCCCCCGGTCTGGCGATTAGTTTGGGGCTCGTTCCGATTTTGTGCTAAATTTAGGACGTATTACATTTCAGTGGCTGGTTTAGTCGAATGCCCATAATTATACGAATACAAATAAAATAACAGCATATTTGCAAACAGCCCCAAGAACACAAAAGTAAATATTACAACAATTGCATTATGGGAAATTCAAAGCCTACTAGATGTGATTCATTTTAAGACACCCGGTAATTTACTACCTACCTACTTATAAAAAAAGCCGTTCACGATCTTTTTGGGTCAGGTGAGGCTATGACCATCTAGTAATTTTGTTGGCAGCACCTCTGTTGCAACTAAACTCCCTCATGGAAATTGACACTTTTTGTATTAGGTTAGGTTGTTTTCAGTTTAAGGTTATATTTTCTGAATAGGTACATTATTGTCGGATATTCTCTAGTCTCCACATCCACTCGCGTTCCTTTAAATTTGGTCTGTCCTTTTTAAATTGGAAGTAGCATCGTTTAATGGACATTTTTAGTTGTAACAAAATTATTTTGGGCATTTTGACTTTTAATTTGACGAAAATTAAAATGATTTTTTTCACAAATCTGGCAATGTGGTGGCAAGAAAATGTCGAACAGACACTTGACAGAAAAAAAGTTGCATCCGCTACATCACCGAATCAGTTAGTCCAACATGAAAAGAAAAAAATCATAGCCAACTCTGTCCCAAAAAGGTCGTGAACGGCTTATATTACTATTTTAGTGTTGAAATGTTATGTGGCAGATGTGAAAATCAACATGAAGTAAAATCAGCAAGCCATCCATTTGACAAGATATATGCATTTTTCACATGTTAATTTCTATCAGACCAATATTGCTCAATTGCTCTACTGAATTTATTTGGCATCAGTTTGTGACGTTTTTATCCTTTCACACCAGCAAACAAGCAAGCAAGCATGTAAAATAAAGTGGCATATTCATAGCATGTACACAATTCTTATCCAAATTGCAATAAACATTAATGTTGAATGCTTTTGTTATGCATTAGTTCTCATTTTCGTTTCTGTCGTCAATTGTCAAATCATTTCAATTTTCATCCTTAATTTAAACAGAGATCCGGCAACAATGTACCTATTCAGAAAATATAACCTTAAACTGTAAACAACCTAGCCTAACACAAAAAATGTCAATTTCCATTAGGCAGTTTAGTTGCCACAGAGGTACTGCCAACAAAATTACTAGATGGTCATAGCCTTACCTGAACCAAAAAGATCGTGAACAGCATATACGTGCCAATTTTTTACACGCGTGGAAAAGTTTAAAGAATGAGCTGATGGCTACTACATATTTATGCCAAATGAAATCATAGTTTTTCACGTAAACGAAAATTAGTTATTTATGCAGCAAGCGAATAACATATACTAGTCGATGATGAGTTTGCAGCTCGGGCGTAACGACAGCTGGCAATAGAATCCGAGATATTTACCTCGCGAAAAATTCTATTTTTATTTTTGATGTTTGATTAATTTATTTTTGGCATTTGAATAAATTACTAAAAATCTGTATATCATAGGTGTCAACTGATACGCTGTTAGACTAGTTACCTTCCCTAAAGACGTACGACGTAAATGAGTTGCTTATACCACGTCGTCAATAGCAACCTTACCTTTTCCATAATATGTATTAAAGGCCAATGGTTTTGCTAGTAATAGCTATTAACATATCTAGGAATGTTATGAGTATCATAACTGCCGCAGAAGTTTTGAAATCCGAGCTCGTAGAGCGAGGATTTTAAAACTTCTAAAGCAGTTATGATTCATAACATCCGTGATTTGTTCAGTAGTTTATCGGTTGCTATATGGTTATGGTTGCCATGTAGGGTAATATTCTTTAACCCTACAGATAAGTTATGATCTAGTTACCAGCCTACTTTTGTATATGTAAACAAAGACTTAATATCCTGAGACCGATAAAAATGTTTTACGAAAGTGTTTGTTTTGGCCACATCACGAAACTGATCGAATTCCCGATCCGAAAGGCGAACGAATTTGTCAAAGTGAGTTTGTCGAGGGACCATGCAAAAAACAAATCTTGAGTAAAAATTTTTCGAGCAAAATCATCTACCCAAAATAAATGTTTTGGGCATTCGTCCTGAAAATCATGCATTACTGTACAACTTTTAGGCTGAAAAGTAAGTACTTCTTTACAAGACTATTTTAGAAAATGTTTCTTTAAAGGACAACTTTGGAAAATTTACATTTTGATTGGTTTGCAATATTTGTTGAATGTGGTTACTAACGAAATCAACTACAAATATCCCTAAATTTTTAGAAACCTATAATGCTTTTTCGTTATTGCAATGTTCCAATATGAAGGTAAACTTAAGGAGAAACTTAGGTACCTAAAAAATGTTATACGTAACTCATCCGGAAATGCCCTTTACAGAACTTGTAGGCTTTCAGGCCTAGCCTTCGGCATCGGCCGTTTTGTATCAGTCAGTGCGCAAAAAATATGGCACATATACCCACTGACAGTTTAAATTGTAATTTTTTAATACCGCCCTGATTAAAAGAACATATTTGCTGGTTGTCAGATACAAGTGATAATAATAAACTGATATAATCTCAAGGGAAAAGTTTGATTTTTTAGCACTATAAAAACGAATGATTAGTTGAATTTTGAAAAATCATGGCATTTAGTTAAATAAAAGAGATGCAGACAATAGTCTGTAAAACCAGCTTATCTCCCTATAAACAACGTCGTAATAACGTACTTACCATACCGGAAGTCGAAAAATAATGATACACAAGCCAATGACAGCCCTGGATGTGACACACGGTCGTGTTATCTTATTGGCACGACGCCTTATCTTTACCAATAAATGTCGAATTTGAAAATAGCTATTTGTGCAACAAGTGTAAAAAGTGAATGTTTATGCACGAGACATGCAAATTATGAAACGAATCCGAGTTACGTCATCGCAATCTGAGCTCTCATAGTTTAGAAAACTGCAAGCTTGTAACCTTGACTGCACGTGCTTCCTGCCTTGTGCATTCCAGGAGATAGGGCTTATCTTAATAGATTAGAAATTTTATATAAGTTTGTATTATGGCATTTTATCGTTAGTTCCTAGTTTAGAGCTTAATACGCTTGAAGTAAGAGATTGTCTTGCGAAAGCCTGTTCTAAGACTCCAATATATTTATGTATTGTAAAATAAGGATAAACTTGTTTTTTAAGTCATTTGGGCGGCTGTTTAATTTAATTGGCGCAGTCGGTAGGATTTGTGGAGGAAATACTAGAAAACTACAACCATCGAGTCGACCAGCATTTTCTTTGAGATTCAGCTCTTTGCCACAATTCGAAAACCTACCATCTTGGATCTTTTGGACGCCTTCAGGAACAAACATGGCCCTTATGGAGAGCCGCCCCGTCGATTCCAACCAGCTACTGCAACCCGTGGTTATTGGAACAGTCTAATTGAAGGCATCCGTAGCTATTGGAACCAGTCTAATTGAATACATCTGTGGTTATTGGAACCAGTCCAATCGAGGATAACAGGACATAGCAGCATTGCAGTTCAGGACCCACACAGAGTACATTTGACGTGCAGAAACTTCCGCACAATGTAAGTGCATTTTTATAATTTCAAGTAAATTAATTTTTATGCTTTAAAGTAAGCACATAATAATTTTTAAAACATCAAAGGAATGCAATAATAATTTTCAAGCAACAAAACTAATTAATATTAAATCTTAAACTATACTAACATAGTATTAAATATGTATTTATAAGTTCAGACAGAACGCGGTAAGCGTAACCATTCAGAGCATACACTAGGTATGCTTAATCTCTGAATATACTCACGTGTGAGTAGGGACCATTGTTAGGTTTCCCCTAGTATATAACACTGTTTACTAACATAAACAAATAAATAAAATTAATTTTCTCCTAAGTTTTCATGTCAAGGGATCGCTCAAGATCACCACTAAGTCGTACATTAAGACCATTATTTTTAAATAATTGTAATAATTTTAATAACCTTAATCTGGTTGACCAAAGTGCACAAGTACAAGTATTAAACCAAGTTATTTTCCCCCGACCTTTACAGCAGCTCTTTTAAATGGAATTCCAAATGACGGAAATCAAGCTACTCTTTCAGAATTTACAAGGTCAGCAGACATTATTGCTAATCAATTCTGCACTGAGAGTATTAAAGATTATGTTAACAAATTTATTCTGTCATCAATCAGAAAAAAACTAAAAGGGCAAGCTTTAGAAATAATCACTGGATACCAGTACGACACCTGGTCCGAACTAAAAAAAGTATTAATTTCAAACTTTGGCGATCAACGGTCAGAAATAAACCTTTTGATCGATTTAACAAAATTAAAACAAGCATTTAATTTAGGAGAAAAAGTATTTGTTAAAACTAACTTTAGAAATAAAAATTAACCAAAATTCATAGGACCTTTCACAATATCGTAAACTCTAGAACATGATGCTTATGATTTAACACCACATAATGGATCTTCAAATATCAAAAGACACGCAAATGAATTACTGCCTTTTTCAGGCTTATTACCCTGATCGCCTGTATTCAATCACTCGTTATACATGGCGATATAAAACTGTAAATAATTTACAATATAATCCAGAGCTTTATCCTTTAAATTTAGGTAATGTAGTTCTAAACAAACAAATAGACGTTTATTAGAAATGTAGATTATATCCCTATTTTTATTCACTATGACACAGTTAGAAACAGTTTAATGAAAATCGCTTCGCTGCTATATTATTCAATGTTAAAAATAGTATTCCTGTTAAAATAAGTCATTGGACATTGGATGTTAAATGTAATAATCAAAATTTTAGAAAAGCAATATCTGGCTCCAAGCTTTTACCTTTAAGCTCAGATTGTATTGTCTTAATAAATCAAGAACACATATTGTTCACCACTAAAAGCACCTCAAACAAAATTATTAATTTAAAAATTTCAAATATTGTTCGTTTAACAATCCCAGAATCAAAACACACAAACCTCTCAAAAATTGACTTGATACTCGTCGACACTCAAAAATTAGTAGAAGACCAAATCAAACTTAATAAATATGAAAATCTGCTAAAACATGTAAATAATCATAACTTTAATAATCTAATTTAGTGTGTCTGCTATTGTACAATTTTACGCTATGTACCATTATTGCAATCACTAGTTTATATTTTACTTATATTATAATCATAATACGATAAAAATTAAGCTTATCAGATTTCTAAATAAAGATTTTGAACCTAATGACGTAAATGTATAAGTTTAATTTTCTATTTTTATTATTGTGAAGTACAATAATATTTTTATCCCGTATTGTACGTTCTTTTGCGGGACGAGTTACGTCATCGTACTCTGAGCTCTCATTGTTTAGAAAACTGCAAGCTTGTAACCTTGACTGCACGTGCTTCCTGTCTTGCGTATTCTAAGAGATAGGGCTTATCTTAATAGATAAGAAATGTTATATAAGTTAGTATTATGGCATTTTATCGTTAGTTTCTAGTTCATAGCTTAACACGTTTGAAGTAAGAGATTCTCTTGCGAAAGCCTGTTCTAAGACTCCAATATATTTATGTATTGTAAAATAAGAATAAAATTGTTTTTTTAAGTCGTTTCGGCGGCTGTTTAATTTAACTGCCGAAGGCTGAGTTTCATAACATGTCGAGTGCAATAACACTTTTAGCACGAGTTTGCATACAATATTTTTTCTATGACCTTAAATTTACTCTTATTAATCCATAAATGTCGATTTAACAAAGGTTTACATTTATGACAGTTATAATTTATGTCATAGTAAAGAGATAGCCGTGACGGCGTAGGTGACCGTTTCTGCAGCCGGTAGTTGTCAAAGTTGGTTATTAAAGGTAATTATAATAGTACACATTTTACTTTATTCATTACATAATGCTTTAATTATTTTAAAAAAACACTTTACCTCTAACGAAAGAAATAACTAGAATAACTTTATAACCTCACTTCCAGTTTAAAATACTAAATTCAAAACCAGCTGTTTACTTTTAGCCCATGTGCTAAAAGTAAACAGCTGAATTTGCTTTTAACACGCTGATTTATAAAACGTCATTTTAGTTCAACAAGCTAGTGCTAAAAGGGCTACTTTTAGTAGTGGTCGCCGAAAAAAATACATAATGCCGTCCCTAGGCGTTACCGCCCGGATGCCGTGCCCCCCTTGCACCCCACTTAAGACGCACTTACACGCGTGGGATACAAATTATATCCAACATACAGATTAATAAACACCAAAAAAACCTACACTTTGTATTGACAGGTGTAAGAAGTCAAAGTGTCAAATTAATTGGGAGTGAGCTAAAGTCACGGAAGTGAGCTAAATCACTTATAAGACACGTCTGTTTTAGGATTTAACACGAGGTGTACCATGATTGGTTACGATCCGAATCACATAGCAATTTCATTTCCTAGCAAAAATTAATAAATTAATTGAAGATAAAATAAACAAAAACAAATTAAAACGAATTCAGCGAATATGCTCTGTTAACCATTTCATTAGCAACGTTAGTAACGAATTTGTTAGACTACTATAATAATTTCATGATAGTACCGAGTACTGTAATGATTTAATTACATTGCTGGGTCCCATGGAGTAGGTCAATATGATATTCAAATTGACACGCAGTCTGTTATCAATACGACACTCGAGCAAATAGCAGTATATTGTAATACAGGTGTGGAAAGGTTGCCATTGGAAAACGCGTGTGAAAGATAGAACACTGTTATAGTATTTAACATTACAAGCCAGGTAAAACAGGTTTTACTGGCGATAGGATTGGGATGACTGGCGAGCCGTTAGGCGAGCCTGTCATATCCTTGAGCCAGTAAAAATGGGCACCTGGCGTGTATTGTTGAATGTTTTATTTGTTCCTCACTTGTAAATAACTAGAAATTTATCATTTATGCAAAATGTCAAACTGACAAGCAACTAAATTAATTAATATGACACATACTAAGGAAGACAACTCTGGCTTTGCACGCTATCATTTATCTATGAGCACGCTTGTAAAATATAACTGGCTAGCCAGTAAAAAATTTACTGGCTAGCCAGTTAAGAAACATTTTCAAGGTGAATACAGTGACTTGATAAATTGATGTTTACAAGTGAGGAACAAATAAAGGTATTTTCTGTTTCTTTATTACGCCGCGTCGATTCTGCCGCATTCAAATGTTTTAGAAGATTCTCCGTCAAAACATTCCAGGCGTCCGGTTTCAGAATACGTTTCACTTGAGTAGTCTGACCGCGCGTCGATATTTAAATTCTAGGAAGCACATGTGGTCATCTAGGCACTGTAGCTTGCCGCCAAATTAAAGTTTTTAGGCGATGAGAGCGACGAGCGTATTGGGTATAAAAATATAGGGCTACACGCGGAGTCGCAAGCAAAAAAGGGTGGGAGTAGCCGGAGCGCGAAATCATTAACTAACCGAGAAACCGAGTGTCATTTCTCAGTTCTCACTTGTGTGCTGCGCTTAGAACCAAACAGACGTAAAACTTCGAGAGTGCGGACAAAACCCCGGGTCTTCGAGATTCCTTTAAACCGTTGTCGGAAGCTTTTGTGAGAGTGAAATCTTCGTCAGTTGCATTGGCCTATTGACATTACTCCGGATCGTAGTCCGGATGTAAATTACGTCTCGCTTCAGCTTCCTTTAATTATTACAGCGCACCTGCGTTTTTCTTCGTTTCAGCGGATTTAAACAACGGTTTTTAATTTAGTATAAACCCAGGAGCTCGACTCCGCTCTGTGTCATGTTTCGTAAATCGTTTGAGAAGAGGAGCTTCCCCGCTTCCGTTTGCATCTGTTCAGCTCCATCCCACCCACACAGCTATAATTTGGAGAGTCTGCTACGCCAGACGAGGCTGATTGGGAAACATTAAATACCCCTGTTGCAACCCCTTTGAGCTCAACTTTCTCGGCTTAAAGTACCTGTACTATATTTTAAAATGTTTCCCCGAATTGAGCAGTAATAGATTGGAATTAACGTCATAGCAGGTTGTTTAACGCTGTCATATGAGTCACTTTGAATTCGCAATATCAGTATAAAGTTGCATGAGTATTATTGGTTTATATAGCATGTTTTATTCTGTGTGCATTCAAGCTACCTCAAATTCTGTACATCAGAGGCTAGCTGTTTTGATGTCAAGCTCTCTCTCTCTCTCTCTCTCTCTCTCTCTCTCTCTCTCTCCCTCTCTCTCTATTTACAGGAATCTCTTCTCTACTTTATTATATTTTTGCTGTGTTGTTTATTTGTCCTTTTTAAGTGTTTGGGCTTGGTTGACTAAAAACTATCCGAGCTTCAATTTTATAAATTGGTTTCTGTCGCCTGCGATGACCAGTTGTATTTACACGTTATATTTCTTGCTGTGCATCCGCAATCATATAAAGGTGTAATAAATCTCATTTGTTAAACAACATTTTTGTGTCGTTCGGCGTAAGACAATTCACTTAAGTAATAAGAGAACGCGCCCTTCAGCCACGTTAAATTCAAAAATTATGGTTAGCCATTGTTTGGATAATTATTTAGGAAGTGTATGGAAAAGTTGAACTCAAACAGATAAACCAATTAGGTCTTTAGTTGAAAACAAATTAAGCTTTCATGTAAGTATCCTTCACATCCTCCACCCTCTGCTTCGACCGTGGATGAAGTAGATTAAAGCAGCTACAGGTTGAATTTCACGGTGACGCCTTGGCACTCATCGAAATTATGACTACTCAAGACAGGACCGGATTTCACGAGTAACGTGAACCTCACTTTCCCGGCGAGCTAGCTGCAGACCATCGGGGGCTTAATACCGCTGCCTCCCAGCGGAAACCAACTTGTGATAAATGCAGTCCGGTGTTGTCGTAAGATTTGCTTTCTGCAAGTAAATGCGTGCAGAAAGTGAGTACTCTCAGCATCAAAGTACGATTTTTTTCTACAACCACTGGGTACTATAAATGGTCAAAATTGTACAACTCACAAACTGTGTACGCGTGCTCTTAGGCACAGTCGTGTGAAAACTAGATCGAAACCACGATTAGTGATTCAGTGACTTATCATGTTTGGTAGCAATAATTGTTTTTCGTTTTGGTTGCTGTAATTACGTATATATTTTTACAGTTATAGTTTGTGTAATCCATTCACTTCTTTTTTCATGCTACAAGGGGAATTTCTGTATACAAAGAAATAATAATCAGTATTGCTTAACTATCTTAAAAATCAAATGTCAAGTTTGACATTTAAGTATAAACATAATTGCATTCATAAATTAGGAACTATTCCATAGCCATGCTAGATGAAAATAATTTTTGATCATACTTTAGCTATTTTTAATAGAAGTTGCTAAATTGAAGTGTTTTAGGCACGCGACGTGGTTTGTCAAACGAGGCCGAATTATTTAAAACATTTGTTCCACGACCGCTACTAAAAGTAGGCCTTTTAGCGCTAGCCTTTTTCACTAAAAATAACGGTTTATAATTCAGCGTGTTAAAAGTGAAATCAGCTGTTTATTTTAGGCACGTGTGCTGGCGTTGAATTTAGAATTTCGAACTGGAAGTGAGGTTGTAAAGTTATTCTAGTTACTTCTTTCGTTAGAGGTAAAGTGTTTTTTTTTAATAATTAAAACATTATGTAATGAATAAAGTAAAATGTGTATATTTATAATTATCTTTGATAACTAACTTTGACTTCTACCGACTGCAGAAACATTCAGCTGTGCCGTCAAGGCCATCTCTTTACTATTACATAAATTACAACTGTCATAAATGTAAACCTTTGGAAATCGACATTTATGGATTAATAACAGTAAATTTGAAGCCGTAGAAAAAATATTGTGTGCAAACTCGCGCTAATAGTATATTATGTTATTAGGAGCAAAAGTTATATTTTATGTGGCGAGGCTGGACGGGTTATCTGCCGAGCTTTGCTCCGAATAACATATAGTATTTTTTCTTCAAACGTTTTTATAACAAATTATTTACAACTTTGTGAACAAAATTCGAAGAAAATTACTTGATCTCGTCAGCGGCAGATAATATTATCTGCCGGTTGGCAATAAAGTGACTGTTTCGCATCATCAATCCAGCAGTATAATGCCATATTTTACTGCCGTTTGAAGAAAAAAGTGTTTCTCTTCAAACGGCAGTAAAATATGGCATTATACTGCTGAATTGATGATGCGAAACAGTCACTTTATTGCCAACCGGCAGATAATATTATCTGCCGCTGACGAGCGGCAGATAATAGATATTTATGCATTAAGGGAGATATGAATATGTTTTTTCCGGAGGTTGACATGTGTTACAGACCGAGGGTCTTTGGCCCGAGGTCTGTAAGTCAACCGAGGGTAAAAAACATGAATATCTCCCGTGGTGCATACAATATTTTATTTACTAGCATATTAGTAACAATAGTATGAAATTTCAAAATGTCATAATGACACTTAAAATTAGAATATTTAAGTAACATCAAGGGTTGCCTCAATGTATGGTTGCTAAGACATGGCCTATAGTTGCATTGTTACCAAGAGTTTGAGGGAGAAAAAAATTGACAGGTCCCTTGGGAGTTAAGAGTAGCTTTTCATATTTTGTTTCTATGACGCAAATGTACAATATCACGTTGCTAGTAAATAAAGTTATTATCTGCCGCTGACGACTTTATCTGCCGCTCGTCAGCGGCAGATAAAGTTATTATCTGCCGCTGACAACTTTATCTGCCGCTCGTCAGCGGCAGATAATATTAGCTGCCGCTGACGAGATCAAGTAATTTTCATCGAATTTTGTTCACAAAGTTGTAAATAATTTGTTATAAAAACGTTTAAAGAAAAAATACTATATGTTATTCGGAGCAAAAGTATCTTTATGTGGCTCGGCTGTACTTAACTACTTATCTGCCTCGCAAGCTCGGCAGATAACCCGTCCAGCCTCGCCACATAAAATATAACTTTTGCTCCTAATAACATAATATACTATTATGCACGAGACATGTTATGAAACTCAGCTTTTCATGTCTCGTGTATAAACATACACTCTTAGCACTTGTTGCACAAATAGCTATTAACTAACTAAAGAAGCAAGAGTAACTTTATAACATCGATTTCTCTTTAAAAGACGTAAATTCAAAATCAGGTGTTTACTTTTAGCAAGTGTGCTAAAAGTAAACAGCTATTATTACTTTTAGCACGCTGATCTATAATATTCATTTGATCTACAATATATCATTTTTAGTTCGACAAGCTATTGGTAAAAGGCCTACTTTTAGTAGGGGTCCTAGAAAATAGTAATTTAACAAAGAATAGGTAAAGTGTCACTTTTTTGCACGCGTGGAAAAGAGTAAAGAATGAGCCGAAGGCGAATTCTTTAAATCCCAAAAGTGCAAAAAAGAAGCTTGAGATACGAGTTTCGACTAACACATATTCAGACTAAAACAGATTACTAAACGCCAACGTCAAATTGAAAACTTATTAAAAATCATGTTAGGTATGCTTTTATTGTTTTAAATTTAAAACTCACCAAGTTTAATATACAGTTTTGACAAAAGTGTGCAATAAAGTGAGAGATCTGTGCAATAAAATGTTTTTCTACTCCTATACTTTAATTGATTTATTATATATTTCGTACCTGTACTTTAATTATATCCATTAAGATTAAAATTTTTCATTATAACCAATATTCGGTTAATATCAAATAGTGCCATGACCATCTGACAGATCTAAAATTTATCAGTTGTAACAATTGATAGTCACTGTTGTAACCCAGGGGGTTGTTTTGTCACCCCCGGGTTACCAGTTTTACGTGCTGCCACGTTTCTGTGATATAGGGGTTGGTTTGAACCCGTAGATCACTATTTGCAAGTAGGGGATTGTAACTCATCGGCTGTCCGCGATTAGTAATCGTAGGGGTTGTACTGTTGAGTTATGGTTAAATAAAACACCGACAAAATAATAAATAACTTATATTAAAAGAACTTAAAAATTTGGATCAAGTTCAAATTAATTTTACCCTATCTGATCAATGATTAATTAAATGTAGCTTCGTAAAAAGGTTGATCAAAATTATGCTTAATTTTTATGACATCAATTTAGTTGGAAGGGAAGAATAAACATAGCAGCCCCGCTTTTAGTTGGTTAAATAAATACCATAAATGACTGACCTTCGTCCAGATGCCGTTGCTAGAACTTGGAGGGTGAATGTTAATTTTATTCATTTGCGGTACGCCCGAATTGACTTAGGAAATTTAAATATGTTCGGCTAGATTTTAGATACCCTGGTTGGTATTCCTTGAATTTTGAGTGGCTTAGCACAACACTTGCTCACATAAGTTTTAAACAGAACTTTCAATTTTAACTTCGATTATTTCGCGGGGCACGCGGCTCGCGCCGGTGTTACGAATATTTTTACGCCGAAGCGCCTTAGCGCTATCTCAATTTATCGCGGAATCCGGGGAAGACTGCTTGTCCAGTTCGCGTTCCCCAAAAGGTAATTTTCTTTCGTGAAGAGCCGGGAGTTCCCGTTTTGCCAACTTGCCAAAATGGCTTTATTCTTAGCGGCTCTTGGTACTGCATGAAACCAAACTGACTCATCGGTTCTCACAGTACAGAAATTGCATGTTTGCTGGGGCAGCCCGATTCTTTGAAAATTCTGCCAGTAAGTTAATATCGAATTTCTTTGACTTCCCGGATGCAATTCAACCGTTGCTTGGATTATAACAATGTAACCGTTTACGTGCTTAGTAAATGAAATTTTTGCAGGGGCGGCTTCGATTTATTCTTCCTCATGACAACTTAAAATTTATAAGGTTTATAATTATAAACGCAATTTCTTGCAGGTTGTTACACTGTTTACCTAGTAAATTCCTAAAACTTGTGATTGTTGCAAATAAAATCGGTAAAAATGGGTAATAGTGAGAGTGAAATTGAGAATTTAACCCGACCAGAAATTGTGGAACAGGCCACAAATGTCGCAAACAATTTATTATCCGTAAAATCAGCAAAGGCATACGAAAAAATATATTTTCAGTTTATGGATTGGAGGGACAAAAATAAGGTTAACAGCTTTTCAGAAAACGTCTTAATTGTTTATTTTGAAGAGTTATCAAAAAAGAAAAAATCCACAAGTTTATGGGCATATTATTAAATTTTGAAATCTACATTATCTATTAAACAAAAAGTGGACATAACCAAATATCCCAAATTGCACGCCTTATTGAAAAGAAAATCTGAAGGCTATAAACCAAAAAAATCAAAAACGTTTTCTACAAATGACATAAAGCAATTTATTGGAGAAGCCCCAGATGTTAAATATTTATTGTCCAAGGTAAGTAAATCTCAGTTTGCAATCAAATGTACATGAAAAACTGTTTTTTTTTATAGGTGGCATGTATCTGGTATTATGGGAGCTTGTAGAAGGAGTGAGCTACACAAATTGGAATTTAGAGATATAAATGATTATAGATCAACCCTTTTAATCACAATTAAAGATACAAAAACTAAAACAACACGAAAATTCACAGTAACGGGAAAGTATTATGAAATATGCAAGAAGTACATAAATCTTCGTCCAAACAATTGTACAACCCCATCTTTTTTTATCAATTACGTAAACGGAAAATGTACAGTACAAAACGTAGGAATAAACAAATTTGGAAACATGGGAAAAGAAATTGCTACTTACTTAAATCTTCCAGATCCCAATTTATATACCGCAGTTCTGCTACAATATTGGTTGATGCTGGTGGTGACAGCACGTCACGCCTACGGCTCGTGTCGTAATTCTCATACTCGTGTCTTAATATCTATCATTAAATGCTCGTTGCATAATATACTATTATTGCATAGTATACAATAACAACATACTTTTGACGTATGGAAAGTGTCAAATAATAGCCTCTTTTAGAAAATGGTAGTCGAAAAATTTTTTAACTGCCAGGGCCTCCTTGTTATGACGCTAGCACCCCAGAGGCGCGGACCTTTAAAGGCTCACTCCTAGAGTACTAAGGAACATTTGTGCCGAAAATCAAAACACTTTTTTTTTGTTTAAATTTCAGTATTTAGTATGTAAACTCTCATAAATCAATTTAAGTCATGGCCTCCAATTTTTGCGTAATGAGATACAACTGTTTTTTATAGATGGAACACCCCGTATATTTTTAGATATTTGAAATCAGCATAAAAATGCTTTATGATAACATGCTTAAACTAAAAATTTGAAACTCATTATTTTTTAAAATAAAAAAAAAACATTTAGCCAAAGTAGGCCACGACTTACGCAAAATCATTAAAAATCGCACAAGAAATGCAAAACAAACTCTACTTGGCTCAAAATATTCCTCATGGCCGAATTATCGCATCAAACGTATTAAAACAATTGAAAACTATATTTTTTTAAACAGTTGAAAATTACAATAACAAAACTTTCCATCGATGTCCCATATTTGCCATTTCAATTAAAAGCGTTTTTTGAAAAATCAAAATTCTTTAAAATGCAAGGCGTTTGTAAATCGGCAAGCATAACTTCGTTCATAATAGAAATATTGAAAAACCACTTTATTGTTTTAAATGCCATTACGTAGACTACAAATTGTCATAAACCAATTTCAAGCCTGGCCTCCAATTTTTGCGTAGTGATACACGACTTCGTTTTTTTAAACGGAGCACCCTATATACTTTTACATATTTTTAAGCAGTTATGAAAATGATCTATAGTGGTATGCTTAAAATAAAATTCTGGAGTTTTTTTTTATTAGAAAAATATTTACCCAAAATAGTCTATGACTTAAACAAAATCACTAACAATCTAACAAGAAATGGAAAAGAAAGTCTACCTGGCTCTTAAGAGTTCCTCGTGGACGAATTATCTCACCACACGTACTAAATCTAAAACAATTGGAAACTATGTTTTTTTACTTCCTTTTACAATAAACGGAGTATTGGATTCAACCCAAAAATTCGAAATTGAGTTTTCAACAGATCTTCATGTTTTAGAGTCCCCTGAACCCAAAAAACATGTTTTTGTTCATTGGTCTGTCTGTCTGTAAACAGAATATCTCAAAAACGAAAAGAGGTATAGCGTTGAAACTTCATATATAAGTTTTGTGTACTATGTAGATGCGACAGCAAGCTTTTGAAGAAAATCGCATAACCGGAAGTATGATGTTTACTGTTGTAATTTTTCAGTTTTTCGATTTTTTCAAAAAACGGCCCTAACGATTTTTTTCAAACCCTACATTTTTATGACATTTTTAATGTGTATTGATGTGAAATAGGTGATTTTCCATTGAATAAATCTAAAATGGTTTTCTTTTGTTTTTTTTTTCTTCTTTTATATAGAACACCCGGTAGATTATTACATTTTTTAATTCAGCTTACAATTTTAGAAAAAAATTGTGTCTTCAACTATTTTGTCGGGTTCTGTAGAATTTGTAATTTTTGAAAATTTTTGACAAATGCTTAAAAATTAAAAATCAAATTTTTGGCTAATTATAAGATCACTGCAAAAGAAGTTGTGTGCGTGTATCACACCAGATTTTTAAATGGAATAATAATTTTTGGACCACCATTTTTTAAAGGACGCTATTATTTGACACTTTTTATATATTAAAAGCATGTTGTTATTGTATACTATGCAATAAAAATATGATTGCACACATCTATCACTTTATTGCACACTTCTGTCAAAACTGTGTATTATGTGGTGAGTTTTCAATTTAAAACAATGAAAGCATACCAATTTGAAATAACGTTGACGTTTTGTAATCTCTTTTAGCTTAAATATGTAGTAGTCGAAAATAGCTATTTATGCAACAAGTGCTAAAAGTTGAGGTTTATGCACAAGACATGAAAATTATGTCTCGTGCATAAACCACTTTTAGCACGAGTTGCATACAATATTTTTTCTACGACCTTAAATTTACTGTTATTAATCCATAAATGTCGATTTAACAAAGGTTTGCATCTACGGCAGTTATAATTTATGTCATAATAAAGAGTAGGCCTTGACGCGCAGGTGAATGTTTGTTTAGCCAGTACGGTCAAAGTCAGTTATCAAAGATAATTATTAATACTACACATCTGACTGTATTAATTACATAACGCTTTAATTGTTTAAAAACACTTTACCTCTAATGCAAGAAGTAACTAGAATAGCTTTACAACTTCGCATCCAGTTCGAAATGGTAGTTTATAACCTCACTTCACTTTATACCACACATGCGCTAAAAGTAAACAGCTGCTCTCTTTAAACACGCTAAATTATAAAACGTCACTTTTAGTGAAACAAGCTAGTGCTAAAAGGCCTACTTTTAGTAGTGGTCGTAGAGAAAAATATGTATACAACTTGAATCTAAAGCTTCTTTTTGCACTTGTGAGATTTAAAAAATTCGCCTTCGGCTCATTTTTTAAACTTTTTCACCCGGCATAAAAGTGACACTTTAGCTACTCGTTGTATAAATAACTATTTTTCTACGACCCCTACTAAAAGAGGCATTTTACCAATAGTGCTAAAAGTAAACAGCTGATTTTGAATTTACGTCTTTTAAACTGAAGGCAAGGTTATAAAGTTACTCCAGTTGCTTCCTTCGTTATAATTGAAGCATTATGTAATGAAGAAAGTAACATTATTACTATAAATAATTACTTTGACAACTACCGGCTGCCAAAATAATCACTGTGTCGGCTACTTATCCACTGCCATTTCTTTTACTGTGACATAATTTATGAATGTCAAATCGATATTTATAAATTAATAACAGTAAAGTTAAGGTCGTAGAAAAAATATTACATGCAAACTCGACTTAGTGTTATTGCACTTGACATGTTATTTTTCATTTTCCGTGCACTAAACGGGCACTTTTAGCACTTGTATTATAAATAGCTATTGCATTATAAAACAAAGAAGATTTTAAAAGCTATTTTTACATGCAATATAGGACATCGTTCGAAAGATTGTTTATTGTAGTTTTCAAATGTTTAATAAAACTCATATTCTTACACTACAAAACATAGTTTTCAATTGTTTTAGCACGTTTGATGCGACAATTTGGCTTTGACGAATATTTTGAGCCCAGTGGAGTTTATTTTGCATTCTTTGTTTAATGATTTTGCGTAAGTCATGGCCTACTTGAGCTAAATATTTTTTTTATTTAAAAAATAATAAGTTCCAAAATTTTTGTTTAAGCATGTTACATACAGTATTTTTTACGCTGATTTCAAATATCTAAAAATATACGGGGCGTTTCATTTAAAAAACCAAAGTCGTGTCTCACTACGCAAAAATAGGAAGATATGACTTAAATTGATTTATGATAGTTTGTAAGCTGAATACTGGCGTTTAAAACAAAAAAGGTTTTTTAGATATCTTTATTATTAACGAAAGTTACAAGCTGTCTACCGATTTATAAACACCCTGGATATACTTAAATAAACGGATACGATTGCGTACTACTCGGACGAGTTCCGCGTACTACCAGAGGTACGGGTACCACAGTTTGAGACCCGCTGCTCTAGGTCAAATAATCCATGTCAGTACCAAAAAACGCAGTACCTGCGTCTACAGACAGAAATAGAGTGCCTTATATACAACTCACAAACTAAGCAAATGTGTTCTTACGGCCATACATAAAAAGCTATTTACTGTTGAAGGGCATGGCCAATGCGGATTGAGACCAATCGCAATTCACAGTTATGCTGTGAGTAATATTCATGTGTCATAATTTTTTAATATGGTCAATTAAAATACTGTTTTGCATTGTTCTTTTCATATGAAAGGCGTCGAAACAGCCCCCTTTATTTCATATATGCCACTTATAAAACACGTCGGTGCGAAGCTCGTTTTCTAAACTTGGATGTGTGCGACAAAATCATGCCTTATGCAACTTGTGTTTTAATAATGTCTATTAAAACACTGTTTTCTTCATGAAAAACGTTGAAATAGCCTCCTTTGTTTCAGACAACTGACAGATTGTATCATTTATGAAATGTTTAAATTAAAGCCTTTAATTATTTTTTTTTCTATAGCACATGTTAAAGTGTGCTTTTATCAACTCAAAACAAAAATCAAGTGTTGCTTTAACAGCAAGGGTAGATAAAGTAGCACTTTAACATTAAGGATGGATAAAGTATTTAATTTTCTAACTTTTGTTTAAATTAAATATGACAGCTTCGTATTATCATAGCAACGCAATCTACTATTGACATTTTGAAATGTGATTGACTGTCCTTATTTTCTTTTGAAATTGTTAAAGTTCTGGCTATAGAAGTAGAACAGTGGACAGGATAGCGACCATTTTGTTTTTAATTGGATCAATCAATATCAAATGCTCTAATTAAACCGCCAATCAGATGCTCTAATTATTCTTCTTAATCACATATGAAGTTTGATATTTAATTTACATATGTGCTACTGATTAAATTACGCGGCGGACATTTTTAATTTGCTTCCGGAATTACGCGGTGGCCATTTTCACTTTTCGCGCGAATATTTGAATTTGAAATTTTTCAGATTTTTCTCTAAGTTCAATTTTTTGAATTTAAACTTCCCGCGTGTCGGCCATCTTGGTTTTCTGCGCGCGCACTTCTCTCGGCTGCCAGTTTGAATTTTGAATTTTCGCGGGAATATTTGAATGTGAAATTTTTCAGATTTTTTTTCTAAGTCCCATTTTTTGAATTAAAACTTTTCGGGTGTCCGCCATCTTGGTTTTCTCGCATTTATTTAATTTAAAAAAGCTATTTGCGTCGGCCCCAAGTGGATTTGAACCAGCGACCACAGTATTACGAGTCTAAGGTTTAACTACCTATTCATATTTGTTGTAACGGGGCAACTGTCGGAATCCACAAGTTGAACGTATCGTTATAATTTCCTCTATTTCGTACTACCAAATTTCATAAAAGTATAAAAACTGCATCTTGTTTTCCAACAAATCGGTGCAGGTTTGATGGAACGACGGTCTTTTTAATTTGTAACACGAGATTGACATGTTTGGTTTTTATTTTATAAGTAAGCGTCTGAAATTGTGTCATTATATCGATCAAACTGTATTTTAGTTTTAAAAATTCCAGTATAATGCAAACGAAAGAAAAAAAACGCAATTGACCACAAATTAACATAAATTTGAATAAAAGCAGACAATTTCGTTGAAAAAATGTTCTGACACCATCATTTCACTTTAAATTTTACAAAACTGACATCATGTCACTTGAAATTATACAAAAAACGATATTTTTATTCAATAAGCGACAAAAAATACGCATCTACATCATTTCACTTAAAAATTATCACATTTCGTTTTACAAAACGATTTATAATAACGAAAATGATGTAAAAACAGTTTTAAGAGTTATTTCTAACATAATTTTGCAAATGTTTTACACTTTTTTCTCTAACTTGTTGCAATTTTAGTAAGATTTGAATAAAAAACAGCAATTTAATTAAAAAATATTCTACTACAATCATTTCGAAAAGCAAAATTTCAGCTAAGTTGACTCGTTGTGCCTTTTTATTACAGATTGATCGATATAATGTCCCAATTTCGCCCTTTTAGTACAAAATTTCTTGTACTTTTGATAAAAATAGATGTATGTTGACCACAAATTAACATAAATTTGAATAAAAACAGGCAATTTCGTTGAAAATCTTCTACCACCTACATTTCGATAAACAAAACTTCAGTTATGTGGGCTTTTTGTGCATTTTCATTACAAAAATTCTTGTACAATTGACTAAATATGCATGTGATGACGACAAATTAACTCAAAATTGAACAAAAATCACGCAATCACACATCATCTCACATAAATTTTCACAAAAATCGACATCATATCACATAAATTATACAAAAACTGTCATCATGTCACTTGAAATTATACAAAAAACGACATTTTTATTCAACACACGATGAAAATTGAACAAAAATCACGCAATCACACATCATCTCACATACATTTTCACAAAAATC
The DNA here is from genome assembly GCA_940337035.1 of Agriotes lineatus. Lineage (NCBI taxonomy): Eukaryota > Metazoa > Arthropoda > Insecta > Coleoptera > Elateridae > Agriotes > Agriotes lineatus. Next base: position 51,846 of record CALNHX010007393.1, on the reverse strand, counting down.
GACATCATGTCACATAAATTATACAAAAACTTTCATCATGTCACTTGAAATTATACAAAAAACGATATTTTTATTCAACACACGATGAAAATTGAACAAAAATCAAGCAATCACACATCATCTCACATAAATTTTCACAAAAATCGACATCATGTCACATAAATTATACAAAAACTGTCATCATGTCACTTGAAATTATACAAAAAACGACATTTTTATTCAAAACACGATGAAAATTGAACAAAAATCACGCAATCACACATCATCTCACATAAATTTTTACAAAAACTGACATCATGTCACATAAATTATGCAAAAAATGACATTTTAATTTAACACGCGATAAAAATTTAATAAAAATCAAGCAATTACGCTTCATCTCACTTAAAAAATTATCACATTTCGTTTTACAAAACGATTTATAATAACGAAAATAATGTAAAACAGCTTTAGAGTTATTTCTAAGCATAATTTTGCAAATGTTTTACACTTTTTTTATAAAATGTATCGCATAAAATTAAACGAAATCACAATTTTTTAAATTATATCACGCCATTATGAAATCGTAGATTGATTTTTTGAAATTTTACACTTTGTAACTGTAAAATCACTTCAAATACTAATATTTTAGTTTAGATTTGTAATCATTGCAGCAGATTCGTGAAAAACAAAAGCAGAGTAGAAATAAAAAACACAAAAACTTTGTAATAAACAAATATATTGTTCTTATTTCGTATAATACTTAATAATATAAAAATAAATGTACAGCTGAATGTCTTATTTTCTAAAATTTCGCTAGCAATTTACAACGTAGAACAAATTTCGGTGTGGGCATTTTAAAGTTTAAAGATGCTCCCAATCTAGAACTCCCTTCGTTTTTGATGTTGAGGACCTCTGCCTTAGAGGCGCTTTTCTAATGCCCTTTTCTGGAGGCGTTTTCCTTATCGGCCTTCTTCTGGCTGAACCTTTTTGATGTGGACTTGGATGAGTAGCTGGTGTTTTTAATTTATATTCTAAATCGGACTCGCAGTTATCAGTTTCCATTTCGGTTTTTCCTGTAGTACCAGTCGGGGTTGGCTTCTTTTGCTGTTTAGGTTTAGCTAGCAGCACATGAGCAACGTTAAGGCCTTTGATGTAATCAGCAAACTGTAGGCGCCCGGGTGGATTAATAGTTTTTCGAGGTCTCAGAGTGTCGGTGAACTAAATCGACTATGTTAGACGCCGGTAAAATTTCACAGTTTATAGTAACGGTACCCTTGTGATCCCAGCTCACATCGTTTGAGGCACTCAAAATGCGTAGGAAAACTTCAGCATTTTTCTTAAAAGTTTTGGGAAGTGTAGATAAAATAACGGCATTTGATAGGCTGTTACTGCTTGTTTCAATAGGTATTTTGATTGGTTGACATGCCTGGTTTGTGAAATAAAGGAATCTTTGTAACACTTGGTTGTACTGTCCCCATTTATCGTGATCAGTTAATTTGGACTTTAAAACTGTTTGCATTTCGTCATCAAGCTGTGATAATATATTTTTCTCCGTATTCTCGCCAGACTTAAGACGTTGGACAAATTCGGCGATACAATCAACATCTTCCGCTCTTGGTCCATTTTAGTCGAAAAAGGAGCTCAGCCGTTTGTTCTGGTAGAGCCGTCGTGAATAAACTAACTTAAAATCAAGACTTTCATAATAAATATATAAAAAAAAAATATGACAGGTACGGGAATCGAACCCGTATTCTCTCTCGAAATCAGAGCTTAAATCTGACGCCTTAACCATTCGCCAACCTGTCTCCCTGTATAAACGAACACTCTCTGCATAATTAAGAAAAAAATCTAGTTTAAAAGCCTTCTATTTGCAATTTGATACAATATTTAATATAAATTAAGACATGTACAAATTTCTAAATAGGGTTTGATATATATTTATCGAAGGAATTGATCCTCATCAGACGTTTTATTATTACTATTTGTCGTGATTCGTCATCGTTGAATTTTACAAGAACCAACCAGTCTGCTATGTGACGCACGCAGTATTTCCATACCTTTTATTTTTAAAATTTGTAAAACCAGTGGCCCAGAATGCAACCGCACCAGGGTAACAGAGTACGATGGTTTAAAACGAGTTAGTGCGGCAGCAGTTTGGACCTCTGGTTTTACAAATTTTAAAATAAAAAGGGCTTGAGACATTGCGTACGTCACACAGTAGACAGGCTGGTTCTTGTAAAATTCAACGATGACGAATCACGACAAATAGTAATAATTAAAACGTCAGATGAGGATCAATTCCTTAGATAAATATATATCAAACCCTATTTAGAAATTTGTACATGTCTTAATTTATATTAAATATTGTATGAAATTGCAAATAGAAGGCTTTTAAACTAGATGTTTTTCTTAATTATGCGGAGAGTGTTCGTTTATACAGGGAGACAGGTTGGCCGAATGGTTAAGGCGTCAGATTTAAGCTCTGATCTCGAGAGAGAATACGGGTTCGATTCCCGTACCTGTCATATATTTTTTATATATTTATTATGAAAGTCTTGATTTTAAGTTAGTTTATTCACGACGGCTCTACCAGAACAAACGGCTGAGCTCCTTTTTCGACTAAAATGGACCAAGAGCGGAAGATGTTGATTGTATCGCCGAAATTTGTCCAACGTCTTAAGTCTGGCGAGAATACGGAGAAAAATATATTATCACAGCTTGATGACGAAATGCAAAAAGTTTTAAAGTCCAAATTAACTGATCACGATAAATGGGGACAGTACAACCAAGTGTTACAAAGATTCCTTCATTTCACAAACCATGCACGGGCAGCCAATCAAAATACCTATTGAAACAAGCAGTAACAGTCTATCAAATGCCGTTATTTTATCTACACTTCCCAAAACTTTTAAGAAAAATGCTGAGTTTTCCTACGCATTTTGAGTGCCTCAAACGATGTGAGCTGGAATCACAAGGGTACCGTTACTATAAACGGTGAAATTTTACCGGCGTCTAACATAGTCGATTTAGTTCACGACACTCTGAGACCTCGAAAAACTATTAATCCACCCGGGCGCCTACAGTTTGCTGATTACATCAAAGGCCTTAACGTTGCTCATGTGCTGCTAGCTAAACCTAAACAGCAAAAGAAGCCAACCCCGACTGGTACTACAGGAAAAACCGAAATGGAAACTGATAACTGCGAGTCCGATTTAGAATATAAATTAAAAACACCAGCTACTCATCCAAGTCCACATCAAAAAGGTTCAGCCAGAAGAAGGCCGATAAGGAAACGCCTCCAGAAAAGGGCCATTAGGAAAAGCGCCTCTAAGGCAGAGGTCCTCAACATCAAAAACGAAGGTAGTTCTAGATTGGGAGCATCTTAAACTTTAAAATGCCACACTGAAATTTGTTCTACGTTGTAAATAGCTAGCGAAATTTAAAAAATAAGACATTCAGCTGTACATTTATTTTTATATTATTAAGTATTATACGAAATAAGAACAATATATTTGTTTATTACAAAGTTTTTGTGTTTTTTATTTCTACTCTGCTTTTGTTTTCACGAATCTGCTGCAATGATTACAAAATCTAACTAAAATATTAGTATTTGAAGTTATTTTACAGTTACAGTGTAAAATTCAAAAAATCAATCTACGATTTCATAATGGCGTGATATAATTTAAAAAATTGTGATTTCTTTTAATTTTGTGCGATACATTTTATAAAAAAAGTGTAAAACATTTCCAAAATTATGCTTAGAAATAACTCTAAAGCTGTTTTACATCATTTTCGTTATTATAAATCGTTTTGTAAAACGAAATGTGATAATTTTTTAAGTGAGATGATGCGTAATTGCGTGATTTTTATTAAATTTTCATCGTGTGTTAAATTAAAATGTCATTTTTTGCATAATTTATGTGACATGATATCAGTTTTTGTAAAAATTTATGTGAGATGATGTGTGATTGCGTGATTTTTGTTCAATTTTCATCGTGTGTTGAATAAAAATATCGTTTTTTGTATAATTTCAAGTGACATGATGACAGTTTTTGTATAATTTATGTGACATGATGTCGATTTTTGTGAAAATTTATGTGAGATGTGTGATTGCGTGATTTTTGTTCAATTTTCATCGTGTGTTGAATAAAAATGTCGTTTTTTGTATAATTTCAAGTGACATGATGAAAGTTTTTGTATAATTTATGTGATATGATGTCGATTTTTGTGAAAATGTATGTGAGATGATGTGTGATTGCGTGATTTTTGTTCAATTTTGAGTTAATTTGTCGTCATCACATGCATGTTTAGTCAATTGTACAAGAATTTTTGTAATGAAAATGCACAAAAAGCCCACATAACTGAAGTTTTGTTTATCGAAATGTAGGTGGTAGAAGATTTTCAACGAAATTGCCTGTTTTTATTCAAATTTATGTTAATTTGTGGTCAACATACATCTATTTTTATCAAAAGTACAAGAAATTTTGTACTAAAAGGGCGAAATTGGGACATTATATCGATCAATCTGTAATAAAAAGGCACAACGAGTTAACTTAGCTAAAATTTTGCTTTTCGAAATGTTTGTAGTAGAATATTTTTCAATGAAATTGCTGTTTTTTATTCAAATATTACTAAAATTGCAACAAGTTAGAGAAAAAAGTGTAAAACATTTGCAAAATTATGCTTAGAAATAACTCTTAAAACTGTTTTTACATCATTTTCGTTATTATAAATCGTTTTTTAAAACGAAATGTATAATTTTTTAAGTGAAATGATGTGGGATGCCGTATTTTTTATCGCGTATTGAATAAAAATATCGTCTTTTGTATAATTTCAAGTGACATGATCTCAGTTTTGTAAAATTTAAAGTGAAATGATAGTGTCAGAACATTTTTTCAACGAAATTGTCTGTTTTTATTCAAATTTATGTTAATTTGTGGTCAATTGCGTTTTTATTTTCGTCCGTTTGCATTTATACTGGAATTTTTAAAACTAAAATACAGTTTTGATCGATATAATGACACCATTTCAGACGCTTACTTATAAAATAAAAACCAAACATGTCAATCTCGGTGTCACAAATTAAAAAGACCGTCGTTCCATCAAACCTGCACCGATTTGTTGGAAAACAAGATGCAGTTTTTATACTTTTATGAAATTTGGTAGTACGAAATAGAGGAAATTATAACGATACGTTCAACTTGTGGATTCCGACAGTTGCCCCCTTACAACAAATATGAATACCGACGACGAGTTTTTATTTAAGTTTGTTGCGTAATAGTTCCATGAATTATTATCCGCCGCTTTTTAAAACTGGAGAAGCATTACGTCATACGAAATTTGTAAGATATACCTATGGGGTTGAATCTTGTCTATACTTGCATTCTTCGTGACGAATTGCAGTACAGTACAAACTTTCACTGACGGATTGTAATACCGGGACAAATGATAAAAATATAACAGCAATGAGATAACATGAACAAGCAAATACAACGCTTGAGTAAGAAAGAGATAGCCATACAAAAAATTATATTAGCAGGCATGTTTAGTTGACAAATGTCATAATTAAAATTAAGAGTCAAGCCTTCTCGAATATTTGCTACTATGTTTATCTTTTTCTTACTCAAGCAATACGTATTATCTTCTTGTTCATGTTATCGTATTCCGTGACGCACAATGCAAAATCGTCTACAAGGATGTTTAAACGAACAAAGCGCTGTTAGTCACAAACGCATGTCTCAACCTGTTTTAAAAAGGGAGCTTAAAAAAATCTGAAAAATTTCAAATTCAAATATTAGCGCGAAAATTTAAAATGACCGCCGCGTAATTTAATCAGAAGCTAATGCGTAATTTAATCAGAATCACGGTACTACGACTAAAAAAGCGTAAGCTATAGAAAACCAATGAAGATTGTGTGAGATAGCATCCGATCTGTTGGGGCAAATTATAAAAATAAAGTAATTATTTCTATTCATATAGTTTTAAAATTACGATGGTCGAGCGGAAATTTCCAACTATATAGTAGGTAGGGACAATGAGAATCTCGATAGCGCGTCGCTCAAATTATAAAAATAGACGAATTATTTCTAGCAAAACCTGTTACAAATCTAATTTTAAAAAAATTGTATCAACCTTTAAACACAACAGGCTACACAATCCCATTCTTATAATTGATATTTTTGAAAAAAATAGTTTTTTTACAACAAGGGAGCTCGACGTCGAACCCGCACGCAAGTGTTGGAGTTTTAACCGCATTCACGTACGATGTCCTGGGTAGCTCAGGTAGTTAAACCTTAGACTCGTAATACTGTGGTCGCTGGTTCAAATCCCACTTGGGGCCGACGCAAATAGCTTTTTTAAATTAAATAAATGCGTGAAAACCAAGATGGCGGACACCCGGGAAGTTTAAATTCAAAAAATGGGACTTATAAAAAAAATCTGAAAAATGTTAAATTCAAATATTCGCAGGAAAATTCAAAATTCAAACTGGCAGCCGAGAGAAGTGCGCGCGCAGAAAACCAAGATGGCCGACACCCGAGAAGTTTAAATTCAAAAAATTGAACTTAGAAAAAAATCTGAAAAATTTCAAATTCAAATATTCGCGCGAAAAGTGAAAATGGCCACCGCGTAATTCCGGAAGCAAATTAAAAATGTCCGTCGCGTAATTTAATCAGTAGCACATATGTAAATTAAATATCAAACTTCATATGTGATTAAGCAGTAGCACATATGAAGAATAATTAGAGCATCTGATTGGCGGTTTAATTAGAGCATTTTATATTGATTGATCCAATTAAAAACAAAATGGCCGCTATAGTGCCCACTGTTCTACTATTTTAATTGACCCAATTAAAAACAAAATGGCCGCTATCCTGTCCACTGTTCTACTTATAGAAAAAAATACTGTATTATACATGACGATAAAGTTATTTTTATCCACACTTGAATCATTAACCTCTCGTCTTCGTCTTGACGTTAAACGATTCACTCGTGGATAAAATTATGCAAAGTAGATAAAATAGTATAAAAAACTCGTTTTAGAAGGCCAATTGTCGCACTTGCCTTTTAGAAAACTCGTCGCTTCGAGACTCGTTTTCTACATTTGGACGCATGCGACAGAATCATGCCTTATGCAACTTGTGTTTTAATATACTATTTTTCTATAGCACATGTTAAAGTGTGCTTTTATCAACTCAAAACAAAAGGTCAAGTTTTACTTTAACAGCAAGGGTAGATAAAGTAATTTAATTTTCTAACTTTTGTTTAAATTAAATATGACAGCTTCGGATTATCGTAGCAACCCAATCTAGCTACTGACATTTTGAAATGTGATTGACTTTCCTTATTTTCTTTTGAAATTGTTAAAGTTCTTACTATAGACAAAATATTGTATTATACACGACGATAAAGTTATTTCTATCCACTCTTGAATCATTAACGTCTCGACTTCGTCTTGACGTTAAACGATTCACTCGTGGATAAAATTGAACTTTATCATCTTGTATAATAAATTACTATTATGCAAAGTAGATAAAATAGTATAAAAAAACTCGTTTTAGAAGGCCTATTGTCGCACTTGCACTCGTCGCATCGAGACTCGTTTTCTAAATTTGGACGCCTGCGACAGAATCATGCCTTATGCAACTTGTGTTTTAATATACTATTTTTCTATAGCACATGTTACAGTGTGCTTTTATCAACTCAAAACAAAAGGTCAAGTTTTACTTTAACAGCAAGGGTAGATAAAGTAGCACTTTAACATCAAGGATAGATAAAGTAATTTAATTTTCTAACTTTTGTTTAAATTAAATATGACAGCTTCGTATTATCATAGCAACCCAATCTAGCTACTGACATTTTGAAATGTGATTGACTGTCCTTATTTTCTTTTGAAATTGTTCTGGCTATAGAAAAAAAAAAGTAGTATACACGACGATAAAGTTATTTTTATCGTCTTGTATAATAAATTACTACTTGTTAACTGTATTAACTAAGGAAACAAAACATTTTTATCTAGTTCAGTTGATACTGATATTGTAGGACCCCTTAGGACAAGCTGAAACTATGTGCCCTATGAACACCCCTTTACATCCGCTACTGCCGCCAATCACGAAGCAGTCCTGTTATTCAGCATTATTTTTATCATTTTTATAATCGTTAAAGCTAACAGAGTTGCGCAATGAAAATTAAGTTTACAAAATATAATTTAATATCTGTTGGCCAGCTTATGATGAAGTAATCCTACATTATACTAAATTAAAATTACGAGATAAAGCTGACTAGAAATCAATCGACACTAAATATCGGCCACGAGGTCACGGCGAGATGACGAGAATGTTTTAGCAGCATATATACGTCAGACATTCGCATTTCATATTAATACTTCTTTCCCTATTACTATCAGCAATGGTATCTAACCTCAGTTACCTCAGTAACGTCTTGGCCGGCGCGAGTAGTGTTCAGGTGGGGTGAGGAAATTAATAATAGAGCATAATACGACAAAGTATTGCTAATATTTTTCGAAATGACGTTCAAAAAAGTAACGCACGTAATTTTCGATATGGATGGATTGCTGTTAGGTAAAAATATACTAATTTGTGTATGTATATACTAGTGCGGACAGACGCGGTTTTACTAAATTAAGTGTAGAAAATTAGAGTAGATGCATAATTGTTGCATAATTTTTTGAGAAGTTTCTAATTAATTAGAATGTTAGTTAGCTGTTAAGTGAGTATTCTGAGGCAATTAACTAAAAATTATTTTATTTAAAAAGCTATTATTACCGAGCTTATTGTTTATAACAAATAATAATACACTCAGCATCAATTTGCTCCTTTTATTTAATGTATTCGTAGGTACTTTCTTATGATAATTAAAACTGTTACAAATTTATAAAATTTCCCTAATTGAATTAGTGTCCTGTAATAAATAGTTTTTAGTTATTTTAGAAATAAAAAATTACTATGTCGCAACGGAATATTTTTTAAAGACAGCATAAGTGCAATTATAATAAAAGTATCTACCTAAATAGATATGCCCTTTCAAGGGCAAAGTTTGTAGGTATCATGCACTTGTATGTCATATTGATTTCCAGAAGCAAGGGCTAATGGGCTATTAAAATAGAAGCAAAGTCATTTTAAGACTGAAGTTTTAAAATAGTAAATATAGAATATAAATTTGTTTGTAAGTTTCAAATTTAATTAATTTGTATATGATGTACATAAAGTTGCAGTTGCATATTGAAATCACATGTTATGAATAAACAAAATCTTATATACAGAGTCTAACTAAAATGATGTGTTGGCTGTATACAGTCACACTGTACTTGCTGTACTCAAGTCAACAAAAACTTCGCTATACTGTAGTCTAAAACTAGCCTTTTCACTACCTTTGCCTAAGGCGAAGGAAGTATTGTAATTGTAATTAATATTTCAGTTCAAATCAAGTACTTCCAGATAATTCAGCAATAACTTTTTCGGTTTCGTGTAGCGTACTATAATTATTAAAAATATTGCAAAAGGTTATTAAGAAAAGTTGTTGGCAATGTTCTCAACAACTCGAATGCAAAGTTTGAAAAAGATCGCTTACTTTAAAATACTGCCATTGGGTAAATTTGAAATATGTAGTTTACTATTTTCATATACCTACTGTTTTCTCAAACAACCAATCTTTTTCAAATTTTGCACACTGGTACTTGAAAACATTTCCAGCAACTTTCTTTAATACACTTTTGCCATATCTTTAATAATTATAGTACTTTACATGAAACCGAGGCTGAGTTACCAAGGAGTACTTGATTTCAACTGAATTGAAATTATGGGTAAAATAAGTTTTAGGGCATGCAGGAATGACCTCCCAATTATGAAAAGAAAATCCAAAATTTTTGTGTCATCATACGCTGTATATACAAAAATTTGTAGATCTGTTTGTTTATTCATTATTCATTACCGAAATGGAATGCCCAGACCGGGAACTGCGTAAAACCTAAATTTCTCCAATTGCCGAATTAATTTGCCCAAATTCAGTTTGGCGATTGGGCAAATTCGGCATCCGAGTTCAACATGTACAGTTGCGGAAACATAAACCGGGACAAGTTCTGTAGGGTCATTTTTTACTATTTGAACGTTGTAATGTTGCCTTCCTGATTTTTTATGAAATGCTTTCTATCATGTGTCAATGAACAAAGACGAACAGGTTAATGCAGTACAAGAAGCTTGGGATAGCATCGAGAATGAATTTATTCAGACAATTTAACTTCGACAAAAATGTTGTGTCCCGCTTTTTATTTCCGCAACTGTACATGTTGTTCTCTGAATGTAATTTTTTGACAGTGGTCTATTGTTTTATGTTTTATCAGACTTTTTCCACTGTCTAGGGTGTATATCACACAACATTTCGGGAGTTTTGATCTACTCCTGTGTTCAGGCATTCCTGGTTAGTCCTGAGAAGGACTGATATTGTACGTTTTTCTACGTAAACTCGTGCCTTCTCTGGGGTTTGAACCCGGGACCGCTGATTGCTGTGATTACTAGTCTGCCACTCTTACCACTAGGCCACCAGCATCAATTGTAGCTAAAGAGGAAAACAGGTTCCGTAGAAGCTGAAAGAAACTACATACATAGCGCTGGCAGTAGAACCAATTAGCCAAGCTAGCGCAGAACTAAAGCCCATTTGGTTGCCACTACTGCGCAGAGAATTACAAAAATAGTCTACTGCGCATACAGCGGTAAGATATATATATATATATAAAACCACGCTGGTGGCCTAGTGGTTAGAGTGGCAGAGTAGTAATCACAGCGATCAGCGGTCCCAGGTTCAAACCCCGGGGGAGGCAAGAGTTTACATAGAAAAACGTACAATATCAGTCCTTCTCTGTACAGTTTTGACTTTTGTAATGTTTATTACACCGCATTTTTTTATATGCATATTTATCCGCAATGTAAGCATATTTAAGATTGTGAATTAACCATATACTGATTCTGTACAAATTATTCTATTGTAATGATACCTGTAAAGCTAACTTAAAAGATGGAATAGAGTCCTTGCTTACCATTTCATCTTTTTTAAATTAATTAAGAGTAGTATACTTGTTCTGCAATTACAGTGGAACTTCTTAATAAACTTCCAGTTAAAAAATTCACTGTTTAAGGAATTTTTTACAGGAATTCTGTCTTACCATATAATTTTTGCGAAATACAATTCCATTTATTGAAGTAAAATATGAACAAATTTTTATAAAAAATCAGAAATTTTTGTCTGAATCGAATTTTTGGAACTTTATAGGTTTAAACACTTGACCTGAATAGGGGTACCTACTAAGTCCGCCTGTAAGGGATTAGTCTTTATTTATGGTCTTTAACAGAAGGATTAAGACCTTTTGTTACTTAGTATTAGGTTTCAAGCAAACGGACTTTCCATTTTTAAGACGGGGTTAATGAAAGACAATTCAATTGTTTAAGCGAATGTGAAACATTTTATGAACAGAAAACCGTATTTAAATGTGATATGTAAACAACAATATTAATGTTCTCTGAATGATGTCTCTGATGATTGAGAGTGGTCTGTTATGAGATGTTTTATCGAACTTTTTCCACTGTCTCACTTGTTTATCACATGAAATTTCGGGAGTTTTTGGTCTGCTCCCGTCCTGAGGTGAATGAACTCGTGGTTTGTGCTGAGAAGGACTGATTTTTGTATGACCTACAGTTCAGTAAAAAAAGTCCGATAAAACATCTCAAAAATATTAATAAAAAAAAAGTTACAAAATTTTAAGCACTCGTTATGACAAAATCGGGTATAAATTGCTCATATAGGTAATCATCATCATCATCATAATCTTTATTTCCATTTGTACCCGCAGTTGCAGGTGTTGGAATATAGAAATTTTTACATTTTATACAAATAAACATTTAATTCGTAATACTAATCTAAACTTTAAATTAAATAATTGATCTTAGCGTTCATTTATAACCTTCCATACTGGCATCTGCGTGTGTTTATTCATTCACTGCACTTACACTTAATTCTTTCCTCCAAAGTGTCACTGTATATCCATTTTATAGAACCTTTTCCATTTGTTTCTATCTTCTGTAATTCTTACAGCTTCTCCATATTCGGTTTCTCTCCTGTTTACGCCTTTACTATCTTGTCCTGCCAGGTAACAAGTGGTCTGCCCCTTTTTCTTTTTCCATAAGGCTTACACTTCCATACTTTTTTGGGTAGTCGTGTATCTGACATCCGGCAAAGAGGTCCGAACCATCGCAGTTAACTTTCCTCAATTCTATCATTTAGAGGTTTCATTTGTAGTTGTCTCCTTATTTCTACATTTCTGAGTCTTTCTCTCTTTGAAACTCCCAGAATTCTTCTTAAGTACTTCATCTCGATGGCTTGTAGTCTTGTTTTATTGCGCTTTGACAAAACCCACGATTCACTGCCATAAATTAGAACAGGTACAGTCGGCGCCTTAGAAATCGGGACACGTAATATGTTCTTCTAGTCTTTGGAGTATTCTTGCTCCGGTTACTTCATTAATGTGAGATGGCGTTTCATAATTGACAAACAATAAACAATCTGATATAACAATCAAAACCATAATAACTTCAAAAGCCCACTTAAAAATACATGCAAAATATATCATAGTAGTGTCTAGTGTCCCGATTTCTAAGGCGCCGACTGGACATACACTGAATTATACACTTGTATTTTTGTTTTTCGTTAATTTCGTTTTTGTTCAGGAAAGCTTTGTCTAAAGAGTCAAATAGTCTTTCAGTGTTCCGTATTTTATTGTCTAACTCAGTATCAATTGTACCTCTGTCATTTATGTGTCCTCCGAGATATTTAAAACTTGACACTTGTTCTAATATCAACCCTTCAATTTCTATTTGTGTGTTCGGTTTAGATAGAATGCTCATCCAAGTTGATCTTTAAACCTTTCCCTTTAAGTGCTTCATTCCATATTCTTAGATTGATTTGTAGGGCTCTTTTGGTGGGTGCAAATACCACTATATCGTCAGCATATGCTAATGAGCTTATTTCCACTCTTTGCAATTATTTAAAGCCAACAACGTATGTATGTATGTCCACGTTACGTTTTTTCATAATTGCATCCAGTACCAATAGTGGACTTAGAATTCCACCATGTCTCACTCCCGCTGTTATTTTGAATGGTTCGGATATCATATTATATTGCCTTACATGTCCCTTGGTGTTTTCACTGTAAAAAGCCTTTATTGCGTTTATCAGACCTTCAGGTATTTTTCTTTCCCTCAATACTTGCCAAATCTTTTCCCTGGGAACCCGATCAAAGGCACTTTCTAAGTCAACAAAGCCTATGTATAATTGTCTGTTGTGTTCTATGGTCTTTTCTATAACTTGCCTTATCTTAAACAGAAGGTCCTGTACGCTCCTTCCTGCTCTGAACCCACTTTGTTCTTCCATATCCTTCTCTTCCAATTTCCTAAGCCGTTGCTCTAGGATACGTTCGTATACTTTACCTCGTATGCTTAGTAACGATATCCCCCGGTAATTTTTAAACCCTTAAGATTCCCGTTTTGTATGTAGTGGTACAATTAAAGAAGACTCCCAGATGCTGTGTCTGGCAGGTATTTTATCATTTCTGGGGCAATATTGTCCACCCCTGCTGCTTTACCTAGCTTTATTTTGCGAAATGTTCTTTCAATCTTTTTATCTTTTCTTGTTCTTTAGTTATTAATCCACCTTGTTTTGATGTTAGATTCCGAATCGCACAGCTCATACTTTTCTTTTTCAGCTTTTTCAACACCCTATAAAACATTTTTTGGTTGTCCCTACTGTTCTTTTCCAATTTTTCACCGAAATCTCTCCATTCATCTTGCTTTGCTCTCTTTACCATCTTTGGTAGCTTTGTAGTTTTCATAATCTTGCATGTTTTTAGTTGTTAGATACTTTTTCCATTGCTGTTTCTTCGACTTTACTTCCCTTCTAATGGTTTTCGTCCACCATGCCGTTTGCTTTCTACTACTATTTTTCTTGGTTTTCCTGCATACTTTTATCGCCACTGTTATTATCATTTGTTTAAATTTATTCCTCCTTTCACATATTTCTTGCCCCCATTCTGGTTCTCCCCATTGTTCTAATGCTTCCCTTATTTAACTTTGGTATTTCTGCGCTGTATCCTCATTTCTTAATTTGTGTATATTTATTTTGTCTACGATTTTTGCCATCTTTCTTCCTTCTGTAACTGTAGTACTTTTTAATTTTATTTTTCCTCTTAGTAGAAAATGGTCTGAGCCTAATTCTGGACCTCTTCAGATTCTTACGTCCTTTATTGTCGTTCTCTTGCTTTTCTCAACAATAATGTAATCGATGATTGACTTCTCTTGTCTACTTGGTTGAACTCTCTTGTGTTGATAAAAGGTATTTGTAATTATCATATTCATGTTTTCACAAAGTGCTATTAATCTGTTACTGTTGTTGACTACCCCTTCTCCAAATTTCCCAACTGCCGGATTTTCTAAGTTTTTATTTTTGCTACTCCCCACGCGTGCATTAAAATCCCCTGCCATTATGATTTTAGCTCTTTGCAGTTCTAGTATTTCTTCAAGGTTCTCTTAGAATGTATTTTTGTTTTCTGCACTATCATCCTCATTTGGCCCGTAAACTGCTATAATATGTAGGTCTTCCTGTTTTGGTCGTGTCATTTTAACTGTGAGTTTTCTGTCCGATTCACATTTCCATTCCTTTATGTATTTGACTAAATCATTTCTTATGATACAGGCTACCCCTGATTGTGCTCTTCGTGTCCATGCTCTAAGACTAAGGTTCCACTGCCTTTCTTTTTTGTTTCAGTTACTGTAAGTATGTCAAGTTTAGCATTTTCAAATTCGTTAATTAACTCTATTTCCTTTCCCCTTTTCCCTCTGATATTCCATGTCCCGATAATAAGTACCTTTCCCTGCTTTCCTTTTTTATCCAATACTATGTTACTTGTGCAGTACCGTTTTTCTACCTGTTGTTTTATTTTAGAATAATTTTCATATACATAAAATGTCGTTAAATAGAAGTTCCACAGTACAATAATTTAATGTTCAAAAATACATATAACAGGATTTCAAATATCAAATCTATTTGTATGGTTGCCGTCATCATCATACAGATTGGGTTTAATCCTTAAGATCACATAGTAAAACAAATATACGTAATGGAAAGCAAAATAGTATATTATGATATTAGTGTATAAGCACGCCTTTAAAGCACATGCGACGAGTTTAAGAGCACGATGCAAAGTGGAGTGCTTTTAACGTCACTAGTGCTTTAATGGCACTTATACACTTGTATCATACGATATTTTTTCTACGATCGTAACAGAAATATAAAAACTTAGTTCGGTGACAGTTTTTCCGTCACATTGTGTTAGACATTTTAGATTGTTGACATTCAAATTTACGTCAGAGCGTGTTTTAATATAGTATTAAAATACGCCACCAATGGCAACGTGCTAAAAAGACCTAATTCGGGCGCTAATATTAAGAGTGCTGCAAAAGTCACGTTTGACACTAGAAACTGTGCAAAAAGTTGTCATTTTGACATGATCGTATAAAAAATAGTTATTTTGCATTTTGTATAATAATGTGCTATTTTTCTAAATTCAAAATCCATTAATAAAGTGGCACTCTGGTGCATAGAAATGTCACTTTACTATATGGTAATGTCACTTCAAATTTGAGGTTAGCAGGTTAGGTTTTGTGTCAAATTCGAAGTTAGCAGGTTAGGTTTCGTGTCAGTTTATGTCAAAACTGATGGAAAACCTAACCTGCTAACCTCGAATTTGACATAGACTTACAGTGCCACTACATATTATTCATACGTTTGAATTTCTACAGCCGCATTTTTTAATGGACATGTGGTATAATACTTTTATATAAATGTTTGTTTATAAATAACAAATACAAAATGCGAAAAAATAGTATACACACTTCGTAAGAAATAGATATTTATGTATTTAGTGTGTAAAGAGAGCCATTTTGGTATGAGGATGCAAGTTTCGTGCCGAGCGGTAGCGAGGCGCGAAAAAGCAACCGAATACCAAAATGGCTCTTTACACTCGAAATACATACAACATTTTTTCTACGGTCTTAAATAAATGACAAAATTGTCAAATAATTGAAATTTCGATTCACACCATTTGATGAAGTCGTTGTACCGCCGGTCATAAAGGCCGCGCGATTTGGCCGGCAACAACTCGTTAGTTGCTGTCTGGGAAGCTTCAAATACTTCAAGCGGGGTGCAATTACCTTCAGATTCCATCTTCAACTTCACAAAACTCACAAACTCAATAAATCTGTTGCGTGATGATGGTCGCACCGTGATGCAATTGTCAATCATTTTAGCCAGTTTCAGAAAAATGACGAATTAAATTAATAATCAGGTTAGCCATGGCGATGCGTAAAGTAAAATGAAGTGACGCGATTATTTCATTAAGACATTGTTTACGTGGTTGCGATGCTAAAATGGTTACTAGGGAAAACATTTGTGAATCGCTAACTTTTCGCATTGACAGTGAGCGCTTAATAGTCAGTTTTAGAGGTGACCGTAGAAAAAGTAGTTTTACTAAACTTATATAGTTTTTTAAGTTACTCGCTCACTTCGTTCGCTCGTACTCAATCAAGCTATATTCGTTTAGTAAAATTTTACTTTTCTAAACTAGTTGTGTAATATACTATTAAAATATTTGTGAATGTACTTTAAGAAGAGTACGAGCGGGCAGTGGAAGTGAACGTGCAAAACGTAGTGCATTGAAATATTGAATTATAATGGTAAAGTCAATTAATTTAAAATATAAAAAGCGGGCGTAACGATCGCGTAATAAAATTAAAAGTAAATTAGTGGATAATTGCCAAAAAGGAAAGATAGTACGGTAAATAAAAAAGGGAAAGTTGAGTCGTTTAAACACGTACACAAGCGAGAAATCCGGCAAGGCAAGTTTAACAGGGAACGTAAATACCAGCGGGGTATCGAGCACCGCAGGCCACAGCGGCGATATCGAAAGGTCAGTTACACCGATAAAAATTTATTTGTTTACAGAGTTAGCAAATATTTGTAAACTAAAATAAAATATAAACCTATCCAACACACCGACAATATGGAACAAATATTAGAGGAAATAAACAAGAAGCTCGAATTAATGAACAATAGGAGCGAGAGAATAGAAAATAAAATAGATAAATCGCAGGAGGAAATGAAAAAATTAACTATGGAAAATGTGAAATTAACAAATGAAGTTTCGAAACTAAAACAACAAAACAAAGAACAAGAAGAAAGATTAGAATTTTTAGAAAAAGAGATGCGAAAAAAGAAGCTAATTTTACAAGGAATTACGGAAAATGAGCAAGAAACGGACCTGTCGCTGAAAGAAAAAATTCCCATGATGTTAGGAGATATAAAAATTCAAATAAATATGGAGCAGGAAGTCCAAGAGGTAAGAAGAGTAGGAAAATATGAAAGTCACAAAACCAGACCCATACTAATGGAAACAAACACATGGGAGAAGAAAACACAAATTAAGAAAGCAGCGAAGAACCTAAAAAACTCAAAAGACACAAAAGTATGGATTACAGATGATTTCTCAAAGAAAGTACGCGAACAAAGGAAAAAGTTAATAACACATATGAAAGCGGCCAGAGAAACAGGACACCTAGCTGTTATGAATTATGATAAACTAATTATTGATGGCAAAAGTTTCACGCTTCAACAATTAGAAGAAAAGGAGAACAAGAAAGGAAGAACGGCAAGTCAACGCTCACCAGATCAAATTCAGGAAGACGAGCTACAAGATGAGAAGATAGAGCAGCAGAGAAGGGAGGTAAAAAAGCCAAAAAACTACTAATTAGACCCCGGCAAGGAAACAGTGATGACGAACGCTTTTTTATCAAGGACAACGAGGACATAAATAGTAAAGAAATGATAGACATAAGAAAAGTGAAATACATAGGGTGCTGGAATGTAAGAACCATGGTAGCAAGGGAAAAAATAAATCAAATAATAAACGAGATGGAAAAGTATAGAATAATGATCTTAGCATTAAGTGAAACAAGATGGCTCGGAAACGGAGAACTAAAGCTAGAGCGAGGAAAAACGCTACTAAAGATTCCATACATGAACACGGGGTCGGCTTTATAATAGACCGAGAAGCAAAAAGAGCACTCCTAGACTGGGAAGCGGTGTCTGAGAGAATAATTGTGGCCACATTTAACGTGAAGTTCTTCAACATCACAGTAATTAACACTTATGCCCCAACAAATACAGAGGCACAAGACAAAAAAGAGGAATACTACGAAGAATTACAAAAAACATATGATAAGCAAAGGAAGAAACATAAAAGAGATATTTTCTTACTGATGGGAGATATGAACGCAAAAATCGGAAATGAGAATGAAGGTATAGAAGAAATTATGGGAAAGGAAGGTATAGGAGAGAGAAATGACAATGGGGAAAGGTTTTTGGAGTTTTGCACAATAAACAATCTACTGATAGGAGGAAGCTTCTTCCCTCATAAGCTGAAACACAAAATCACATGGATAGGACCAGGAGGGAAGCCCAGAAATCAAATTGATCACGTCACCATAGAAAGAAGACATAGAAATAGCCTACTAGATGTGAGAGCGATGAATGGGGCTGACAGGATCGGACCATGCTCTAGTGAGAGCAAAGATTAAAGTCAAAATAAAAACCAGAGAGAACAAAAATAGTATAAGAACAAAGTATAACACACAACTACTAAAGGATAAAGAAATACACAGCAACTTCGGCACAAAATTGGAAGATAAAGTAAAAGCAAACATGGATGAACTAAACATGGATGAACCAAGCATAGAACAGCTATGGGAAAAGTATAAAGAGGCACTGAAGACAACAACAAAAGAAATATTAGGAGAAAAAAAGAAGAAACACAAGCCGTGGTTGTCATTGCACACGGAGAAATTAATAGAGGAGAGAAATAAGCTAAAACAAAGAATATTCAATGCAAGAACAGACGAACAGAAGAAAATACTTGAACAAGCATACTGGGAAAAAGATAAGCAAATTAAAAAAAGCGCAAGAAAAGATCAAAGAAATCAAATGGAGGACCTGCTAAGGGAAGCAGAAAAAGCAGCAGACAGAAACGACCTAAAAATGCTGTATAAGATAACACGGAAAATGTCTGGGAAGAGAAATATAACAACCAATAACATTAAAGACAAAAAAGGAAAAATACTAACATCACAAAAGGATAGATCAGATAGATGGGTAGAATATTTTAAAGAAATATATACCATTAATAGAGATAACAGTAATATAGAAGAAAATGAGGAAGACATTGAAATAGAACCCCAACTTGATGTAAAGATGGACGAAATAAACGAGGATCTCTTCCTCCAGGCTATTAAACAACTGAAAAATGATAAAGCAGCGGGGTTAGACATTCCAGGAGAACTTAATCAGGCAGGATCTGAATCAATCGTAAAAATGCTACATAACTTGCTTAGGAAAATCTGGACAGAAGAAAAAATCCCAAAAGAATGGAAGGAGGGCCTAATTGTCAAAATACCTAAGAAAGGCAATAATTGGCGAGCGATTACAATATTAAATACCACAAGCAAGATATTAACGAGGATAATACTTGAAAGATTAAAAGAAGCAACCTTAAGTAAACTCAGAAATAATCAAGCGGGTTTTAGATCACGAAGATTTTGCATTGACCACATCAGCACGTTAAGGATAATCCTAGACGAATGTAATGAATGGCAGAAATAAACACATATAGGTTTCATTGATTTCGGAAAAGCCTATGACAAAATAAATAGAGAGAAAATGTGGCAGATACTTAAGATGTATGGAATACCAGAAAAATATATAAAACTTATTCAACTTATGTACGAAAATTATAACGCCTGTATAATACACTCACCGGCACGAAAAACGGAGCACTTGCATTTTTTTATTAGATTTAAAATTGTATCCCTTTGTGATGTTTTATTATTACATTTATTATTATACATTATACATTTAACATTATAACATGTATAATAAATGTATAATAATAAATGTAATAATAAAACATCACAAAGGGATACAATTTTAAATCTAATCAAAAAATGCAAGTGCTCCGTTTTTCGTGCCGGTGAGTGTACATAATGGAGAAAAAACTGAAAAATTTGTAATTGAAAGTGGCGTGAGACAAGGATGCATACTGTCGCCCTTATTGTTTCTAATAATTATCGATTGGATAATGGAAAAAATAATAGATACTCAAAAAGGACTAGCATGGAGATTTAACAAGAAACTCGAAGATCTAGAATATGCAGACGACAATTGTTTAATTACCGAGAAAAGAGAACATCTACAAGACAAGGTAAATCTATTACAAACAACAGCAAGAAACGTGGGACTGGACATTAACACAAACAAGACAAAGACAAGGCACAGAAGATACAACTGAGTTAAAAATAGGAGGAAAAAATATACAAAACGTGGTGAATTTCACCTATCTTGGCAGTATACTGGACGAACAAGGAGGATGTAAGTCGGACATAAAAATAAGGATACATAAAGCACAAAACGCCTTTAGAATACTTGGTAAAATCTGGAAGTGAAATGAAATAACAAAGAATACAAAATTGAGAATATTCAGAACAAACGTGATCACGGTACTTTTATACGGGTGTGAGACCTGGGCATTAAATAAACAACAACTACAGAAAATACAAATTTCCATCAATAAATGTCTGAGAAATATTATGAAAATCCACTGGCCAATCACTATCACAAATAGAGAACTATGGAATATTACGGAGCAATTACCAGTTAGTGTGACTATAATAAAACAACGTTGGAGATGGATTGGACACACATTAAGGAAACCATGCTCAGACATAACCCGTCAAGCACTTGAATATAACATAAAGGGAAAAAGGAAGAGAGGAAGACCAGCTCAAAGCTGGAGAGGAAATATACTTAAGGAATGTAAGGAAATGAACACAACATGGAACAATGTGAAAGAAATAGCTAGAAACAAAAATAGATGGAAAGAATTCGTGCAAAATATATGTAATCAGCAAGAACAAAACGTACTCAACCCCCAAGATTAAAGCAATAGAATAAATGAAGTTTAAATAGTGTAAAGTGTAAGTGAACCCTTTTAGCGTAAGGCCGACTACCTTATGCTACGAACTTACGAGTTAGAGAAACGTCTTAGACGACCTATATTCCTAATGGAATGAAAGGAAGGACTGAAGAGAGAAAGAGAGAGAGAGAATATAATTCATCTGTCATCTGTCAAAAAGTGCCCAATGAAAATCCAGAATTTGACGTTTCTTGACCAATCAAAAAAATATCAGCCCACGCACAAACACCTGTGAGTGTTTATGTGGGCCTTTCCTTGTTTATATTTAACAGAAAATTTCTATTATTTATAGAAAATGTACTTATTCTTAAGAAGAAAGAAATAAATTCGATTCTATCTTTCTAGAAGATATTCAAGTGACTATTTTAAACAAATGTAGTTTTTATGAGAAAAAATCTATTTTAGTTTTCTGCTACCATAGAAATGGCATGGTTTCTTGCTAAATTTACTCAAATTAAGGTTTGTTGCTAAATTTACTCAAATTAATTTAAGATATAGTTTGGATAATTGATAGTCCTTCAAATGCCATTCTTAGTCAAAGTTGGGTAGGGTATTTTTGCGGTGGTATCACTACTCATGTCCATTATGCTTCGGATTAGGACTCATGCTAGAGTGCACTCGTCTTAATCGTACCGAAGCACAATGGACATTCGTGATACTACCGCAAAAATATTCGATACAACTTTGATTACTCATGGTATTGTAAGTGAAATTATTTAAAAAATTAGAGTATTAGAATATTGAGGGAGTAAATACATAAACTATGACTTTCTTGCAAGTGAATTTATTCAAATACTAAAAAACTGAATTCTATAATTTATTTTCAATGGAAATTATTGTAAAGACATTAATTGTATCTTTGGTACTAATCTCATAATTCACAACGTAGCAAAGGAAACATGATTAACTGTTGGTGGCACTGTCAGTGTATGTCAAATTCAATGTTAGTAGGTTATGTTTTGTTTGTTATTTGACACAGACTGACGCAAAACAACTTACTAACCTCGAATTTAACACAACCTGACAGCGCTACCAACAGTACAGTATTGAGTGACTTATGGTTTTTATCTTACTAGTGATACCACCACAGCCATAGCAGATATATGTCTTGCTGTTGTAAGTGACATTAATAACAATTTTTTCTATTTTTAAAAAAAGATTAGTATTTTAGGATAAAATAAACCGTGTTAGAATATACGTAACGTAATCTGCCTTCTACATTACTCGAGAATTTTAAAGAACTCGCTCCTAACGTCGCTCGTTCATTCAAACTATTCTCTCGTAATGGAAAAAGCTTGATAACGTTACTTGCATCGCAAATTACTATAACCTCATCATAATGATAAGACACCGTTATTAGGATTTACATGCTTTATGGGGCTAGTTTAGATTGCTAGTCTAGAGGTACTCAGAGTATTAAACTTGAGAGTTAAATACACTACGAAACTGCAAATGCTATGTTAACAAAAACTAACACTTTCGGCTTCTTTATCAAGTGCTACGATTCATGACTCCAGTCACTATTTTACTAAACATGCTCTTGCTAAATAACAAAAAATCAGATAATTTATATAAGTAATAGCAGTATTAAACTCAAAGAGAAAAAGTTTAGATTTAGTAATAGGGTATAAACACTGAGAAAAACCAGTTATGCCAACGTTGAAGTTACTGGTATCCTACATTAGTTATCACCTGAATTTAACAATTTGTTTTAGCACTACATTATTCTATGTACCTAGATTCCTAGATTTTAAATATTCTATTTTTGCAGATTCAGAAATAGCATATGATAAAATGATAAGTGCAATTGCTCGAAAGTATGGCAAAGAATACACCGTTGATGTACGAATGAAGATTCTTGGTACTCCAGAACCAATGACGGCTAAAATAGCAGTAAGTGAAATGCAATTGCCTATAACTCCCGAGCAATTTCTGAAAGAATATGTGGAAATGGGAAAAACATATTTGCAGAATCCACCTATGTTTGATGGTAACTATATCATTTTAATCTTAATATGAAAAAACTACAAGCTATCTGGCTGTGTAACTTTATAGCTATTTAAGTAACAAGGAATGTAAGGACCTATTAACATTAGCGGTAGGCAAGTACAAGCAAAGACGAAGCCGCAGCTTGTTGCCTGCCGAAAATGTTAATAGGCGATACATTCCGAGATATCTTATTATATTTTTCCAGCTGCTCATCGAAATTTTACTAGATTTTTGGAAAAATTGTTTGGTTTATCACGTCACCAGGATTAATTTTCGTGAATCGTGTTACCTGTGAGTGTCACATGTCACATAAACACTTGCAATTGTAAACAAAACGTCTAAGTCTACATCTTACCTTGTTAATCTATACAAATATAAAGGAAAGTCACAACCCTGACTAATCAACGCAGAGCCGAAACCACTGGTTCTAGAAACTTGAAATTTGGATGGAAGGTTCGATTTGCTACGAAAGATAGTGCTAAGAAGGGATTTTTTGAAATTCGACCCCTAAGGTGATGAAAAGGGGTAAAATGTGTTTTCACGAATTCCTCAATATTTCTTAACCCGATAAGATATCGACTTGGTGTTTACTTGCAAAGATTATCAATGTATATACCTAGAAACGTATTTTAGGATTTTGCCCTAATCAACCCCTAAAGGTGCAAATCTGGATTGGGGATGAATTAAAGAACCCTAAGTATTTCCTATGTTTATTGAGTTAGAACATTCTTTTTTGTAACATAGATTGATTTTTAAAATATCTAAAAAGGGGTTTAAGGGAATTTGAAAATTTTAACCCTAAAGGGGTAAAAGGAGGAAAAACTGAAAAGTGGTGGGGGGGTTAAATTTATTATTTTTTTTCGCCGTGAGTTCCATTTTACAATAAAATGGGTTAAAAGGGATTTTGTTAAATTCCTCCCCTACGGGGGTGAAAAGGGGTAAAATGTGTTTTTGCGAGTTCCTCAATATCTCTTACACCCGATGAGATAGCGATTTGGTGTTTACTTGCAAATATTATCAATGCAAATACCTAGACACTTATTTTAGATTTCGCCCTAATCAACCCCTAAAGGTGCAAATCTGGATTGGGGGTGAATTAAAGAACCCTAAGCATTGTCTATGTTTATTGAGTTAGAACATTCTTTTTTGGCATACAGATGGATTTTTAAAATATTTAGAAAGGGGCGTAAGGGACTTTGAAAATTTTAACCCTAAAGGGGTAAAAGGAGGATAAACTGAAAAGTGGTGGGGCGGTTAAATTTATTATTTTTTTTTCACTGTGAGTTCCATTTTATAATAAAATGGGTTAAAAGAGATTTTTTGAAATTCCTCCCCTACGGGGGTGAAAAGGGGTAAAATGTGTTTTCACGAGTTTCTCATTGCCCTAATCAACCCTTAAAAGGTGCGAATGTAAATTCGGGGTAAATTATAGAACACTTTGTATCTCCTGTGTTTGTTGAGTTAGATCATTCTTTTTTGGCATATAGATGTATTTTTAAATCTTTAGAAAAGGTTTTTAAGGGTTTTTTAAATTTCACCCCTAAAGCGGTAAAAAGGGAAAACTGAATAGAAGTACGAAGTTAACATTATTTTTCGCTGTGGTTTCATTTCAGTATAAAACGGGCTGATTTTTTTTCGAAATTTCACCCCTAAGAGGCGAAAAGGGGTAAACTGTTTAGCGTATTGAGTAATGGAGAAGGGGGACACTCTAGAAAGCATTTAAGATTTAGAAGAAAAAACAAACATTTGTAGTCCGTACGAAGGACGGGCATCTTGCTAGTTTTATTATATGTACTGTTTGAGGCTTTCGCGGTTACTGGAATTATTCTCCTTAGCATAGAATTTCGGCTTAGACCGCGTAGTATTTGTATATGAACACCCAGCATTTTCTGGCTTACTGTGCCTTGCACCTTGTGAAGTCGAGCAAAAACCCGCGCGATGGCCATGCTCTTTGGTGGCTCGTGTTGTTTGAGTATCTTGAGAACGAGGATACTTAGGCAGATTTGGCCGTTTTGCTGTTTGTGCATCCATATTCACTAACGTTTCGCAAGACCTTGCAGCTTGCATCATCAGAGTGAAAGTCGCACTAAGAACCGAAGGTCGGTGTGGAGCTATTTATAGTCCTCTGTGCCAGGCGCGCGGAGTGGCGTAACACTGGTTGGTCATCCGAGTGCAACGTAATCCGCGGGGCGTGGCCGTATGACGCACAGTGGTTGTAATGCTTTAGATCGTGTATCACAGGGGTCCACGTTTTACTAAGCTTAAAGCCATCTTCCCTGTTGATATTATTTGGATGTTTTTCTATTTCTATGGCTTCACGTATCACTCGCGGGAAGTAATGAGGTATTCTGGCAAGTACTCTGGCATGCTCAAATTCTAGAGTGTGCCCATTTGTAAATGTATGCTCAGCTACGGCTGATTTTGTGATGCGTTTGTCTAAACTTCCCGCGAGTGATACGTGAAGCCATAGAAATAGAAAAACATCCAAATAATGTCAACAGGGAAGATGGCTTTAAGCTTAGTAAAACGTGGATCCCTGTGATACACGATCTAAAGCATTACAACCACTGTGCGTCATACGGCCACGCCCCGCGGATTACGTTGCACTCGGATGACCAACCAGCGTTACGCCACTCCGTGCGCCTGGCACAGAGGACTATAAATAGCTCCACACCGACCTTCGGTTCTTAGTGCGACTTTCACTCTGATGATGCAAGCTGCAAGGTCTTGCGAAACGTTAGTGAATATGGATGCACAAACAGCAAAACGGCCAAATCTGCCTAAGTATCCTCGTTCTCAAGATACTCAAACAACACGAGCCACCAAAGAGCATGGCCATCGCGCGGGTTTTTGCTCGACTTCACAAGGTGCAAGGCACAGTAAGCCAGAAAATGCTAGGTGTTCATATACAAATACTACGCGGTCTAAGCCGAAATTCTATGCTAAGGAGAATAATTTTATTATCTTATGAACTTAATAATAATATTAAGTTCCGTTGTTAAGAGAAAGCAGCAAACAAATATAATCACCGATTTACACGTTTTGTTACTAAGACTTACATGATCGGCAGCGGGAAAAAGTAATAAAGGGAAATTCTAAATAACTTACATAATACTTCTTGTACCTATGGAAAATGTTTCACGTCCAGGTGCTATTTAAAAATTGGATGATATTATAATGCTAACTACTGTCACCCATGTCTAATCAGTGGCGCTAGCCAAATTGGGTATTCTAAAGAGCCATTTACACGAACAAGAATTTCTGGTACAGTGACGTTACTAGTCCAGTTAAAAGTAAATTGTAAGACCGTTTACACGAACAAGTTTTTCTTGTAAATTCACTTGCAGCTGGCTGTCATGCAGTCATACCAATCTATTTAAAATTAAATAGAAACATAACCTCAAAAAATAGGTCTATCCTGTGGACTAGCATAGTTTTTTTTCGTATTTTTCATACAATGGTATCAGTAATTGAATTTCTTCTCTTTTCCACTGCCGCATTTTTAACATAAATATGTGTTTGAGACAAGAACAAAACTTAAAATCACGTAACATATTTCTGTTTACTAACACAATGAAGAGGTTATGTTTACGAATTGGCGCAGGTTGGTATTACGGATTTGCAAAAAATGCGCTTGCGCGAAGGTGGAACTTTTAACGACAACTTGCAGAAAGTAGCGCATGTTCCAGTTTGCCGGTAAAAGTTTTCTTGTAAGAACGGACTTGTAAGACATTGTTTGTCTCCCTTTAATACGCGTAAATGTTAGACAGAGAAAACTTGTAACGTCACTGTACCAGAAATTCTTGTTCGTGTAAATGGCTCTTAAGGACAAAGTGAACAATATAGCATCTTAATTTTTATTAAACTGTACTTGAAGTGTTTTTATAGAAATTGTGATTTAGTATTTTCTTTAGTTAAAACATTTTTTTTAAATAATTCATTTTATATAACTTAGCAATTCATTATTATAATCGCACCGTTTTTATTTATTTAGGTGTATAACATTTAATTTCAATTATATTTTAGGTGCTGAAAGATTGATACGACACCTGTACAATCACAATATTCCCATAGCGTTAGCTACTTCATCTTCTAAAGAGTCACTAGCAATTAAAACAAAAAATTACACTGAAATATTCTCACTGTTCCATCACAAAGTTATGGGAAGTTCTGATCCTGAAGTAAAACGAGGAAAGCCAAATCCTGATATATATTTGGTATGTGCTTCGCGATTTCCGGATAATCCCAAACCTGAACAGGTAAAATCTAACTACATGGAAGAAATGTATATTTCATAAAACCACTTTCAGTGTTTGGTTCTTGAGGATGCACCCAATGGTGTTGTGGGGTCTCTAAAAGCTGGTATGCAGGTAGTTATGGTGCCATCTAAAGAAGTGGGTGAAGAATTACGAAAACCTGCAACTTTAGTGCTCGAGGCTTTGATCGATTTCAAACCAGAATTGTTTGGTTTACCCCCATTTGAAGATTAATGCTAATCAGTACGAGTTTTGTGTTAGTAGAAACAGTGGTGCTAAATGACTTAGACAATTAACGATTAATTTATAGATTTGTTTTGTTCTGTGATAGATGTACAATTTTATAAACAGTAATTAAAAATAACAATGTACACTTTAGTCTTAAACAATATCCATATTTATGTTACAAAACTAAATGCAATTTACGGTTCACTGGTTTCATCTACTGGCGTGTAATACATGGCGTCCAAGAAATATCTTGTGAAATCTACCACAAGTGAGCGATCGGAAATACTTTGAGCAACTCCATATAGTGCCATCTGCAAAAAAATATTTATAGTAAGCTATTATTTTAATAATAAATTGTAAGAACTGAGATTTATTTATTCAACCCCATATTTAGTAGTTATATCACTACTGCATTCTGTATATTCGAGTATTTCTCGAGAATGCGAAGCATTATACTGAATGCACACGGGGAATATTGCAAAACTATTCCCCGAAGAAGTTTCATCCATTTGTATACCATATTATTACTTTTTAAAGAGTATCAGTTTTCTTTCTGAAATTTCTTGTTTACCTAGCCTTCCCGCAAATACTCGAATATGCACTTGTGCAAAATATTCGCTGTATTCGACTCTGATTAATTCAAATTTTGAAAATTGATTGATGAGATTGATTTATATTATCTGAGGGGAATAGTCTCCAGTACATAGCGAGTGATCGAAACAATTTCTCCTCGAAGCATGCTTTGGAATTTAAACGTATGTCCTCAATTTGCACCTCAAATTATTGCATTTTGACAGAAGCCTAACAATATTATTGACAGCATTGTGAGGTTTTGTTGACATTCAAAATTTTCTGAATGAAGCTGCACGTGAAATTTTTTGTTTTACAAAAATCATAGGTTGCTCAAGGAGACAATATTTCGATCGCTCTATCTACGTTGGTACGATGTCTTTAACAGTCACTGTTATTGTGGAAGTATCGATTTACTGGCAAATATACTCTTTGATTGTATTGCCAAATATTGTTTCATCATTATCGGAGTTATAAACTCGAGTTCACTTCATTGGCAAAAATTGACCAATGAAAACCCAGAATTTGATGTTTCATAACCAATCAAAAAATCTGGTGTGATTCACTCACACAACTTCCTTTTACAGTGATCTTATAATTAGCCAAAAATTTTGATTTTTAATTTCTAAGCATTTGTCAAAAATTTTAAGCTGAATTAAAAATTGTAATAATATACCGGGTGTTGTATTTAAAATAGGAGTTAATAAAAAAAAAACAGAAAAGAAAACAAAAGAAACCCATTTTAGAAATATTCAACTGGAAAATCACCTATCTCACATCAATACACATTAAAAATGTAATAAAAATATAAAATTTGAAAAAAATCGTTAGAGCCGTTTTTGAAAAAATCGAAAAAAATTGAAGTCACAAGAGTAAACACCTACTTCCGGTTATGCGATTTTCTTCAAAAGCTTGCTGTCTCATCTACATAGTATATAAAACTTATATATGAAGTTTCAATGCCATATCTCTTTTCGTTTTTGAGATATTCTGTTCACAGACACACAGACAGACATACAGACAGACAGACAGACCAACAAAAAAAAATATGTTTTTTTGGGATCAGGGGACTCTAAAACATGAAGATCTGTTGAAAACTCAATTTCGAATTTTTGGGGTGAATCCAATACTTCCTTTATCGTAAAAGTAAGTAAAAAATAGGAGCTAATATACAGTCTGTTTGATTTTAGCTTTCACAGCAGATATCTCGGCTATTGTTAAGAGATATGATAAAATGTTATAGAAAAAATTGTTCTATATTTAATTTTCTATTATCTGCTAAAACCAAAAAAACAAATGAGCATCAAATGTGTTAGATGTAGCAAAGACATTCAAAATTTTCAATTGAATGTAGGGTGAGTTGAGGTTAATGAGTTTTTGGGGTTAATCGTCTTGGGTTCGCCATTGTTATCTATGTCACAATTCTTCATAAATATTACTACCACGCGTTTATACACTTTGTCTGTAGGTAATCTAGCCACAGCCAGCAACGACAACGGCCGTTTAATTTTGACAGTTGTCACTAGCAGAAGTTTTACGCAGCTAAGAAGTGTGTGTAAATTTGGACGGAATACCAAATTATTCCAGTCACTAACCTAATACAGAGGAAATTCTTAAAGTGAAGATCAAGGGTAGGTGTTCTATTAACATGTATTGAAGTAAAAAAATAACACATAACCTCACTTATTCTTTTGTTGGGGGGGGGGGGATGCATTTACCCCTGACAATAATGATATATGGGGTAAATGCTGCATGTTTGAATGGGGTAAATCATATGCTGCGTTTACCCCATATAATAATATTTCTTCGGTTTCAGAAGAATTATGCCTCGTATTTATAAAAGAAAGACTAACCGTCGACCATACTCTACAGAGCAGCTGGAGGAAGCTCTAGAAAGATGTTGAAGAGGGATAGTATCCATTAAACGCTGCTTGCTGATATATGGAATACCCCGACAAACTTTGACCGATCACTTAAAAGGCCGTCGTGGAAAAACCGAAAGCAACATTGGTAGTTGTGGTAAAGGCACTGCCCTTACAGCTGATGCTGAAAAAGAACTAGCCCAGTGTTTAAAAACAGTATCATCATGGGGGTTCGGTTTGAGTCGAACAGAAGTTTTCAATCTAGTTGAAAGATATGTCAAAAGCAATAAACTCGTCACCCCTTTCAAAAATCATAGACCTGGTGAAGACTGGTGGCTGGGTTTTAAGAGATGCTACAAGTTGCCCATAAAGAAGCCGGAACCTTTAGAAAATGTTCGACATAAACAAGCTTCAAATCCATTCGTAATATATAAGTTCTATGACTTATTGGAGACTACAGTGAAATCGCTCGATATCTGTGATAAACCACATCGAATCTGGAATTGTGATGAAACTAGTTTCTCGCATGACCCAAGTCGTACTAAAGTTGTCGCACCAATTGGCAAAACTTGGCATCGAATCACTGCAGGGACTGGCAGGGATAACACCACTGTTTCGGCAGGTGTAAATGCTGCGGGCGACAAAATGCCACCATTTGTAATATTTCGAGGCAAAAACATGTGGGACAGTTGGATACCTGCAGCTGGTACCGATTACCCTAACACTTGCTATGTTTCCACACCTAAAGGATGGATGACCGCCGACATTTTTGAAAATGGTTCAAGAAACAATTTTGATTGCATATTGGTGAAGATCGTCCCGTTATTTTGATATTTGATGGACATGTTAGCCATGTCAGCCCTCAATTAATAAATTGTGCAATACAAAACAACATCACCATATTAAAATTACCCGCACATACGTCACATATTCTTCAACCACTGGATGTCTCATGTTTTCGTGGGTTAAAAATCAAATGGGACATCATTCTAACTGTTTGGCAGCGAGGAAATGTAGGAATACGTCCGTCAAAGGCAGCGTTTGGAAAGATACTGGGAAAAGCATGGGTGGCTCTAACAAAAGAAGTCAAAGTTAGTGGGTTTAAAGCCACCGGTATTTTTTATTCTTCTGTCGAAGGTAATATAAAAGTTAATCGTCTAGCCATTCCTGAAACATCATTCGACCCTACGGAACTGAGAAAATACAAGACAGGTAGGATGGAAGAAGACAAGAAAGAAAATAACGATGATGAAAAAATAATAACTGATCATAATGATGAGCAAGAACAGAATGGTGGAAATGACATCACAGAACACAACGGTGATTCAACTGCTTCCGCTAGTTTTGAAGAACTTTTGCTGCAGACCATGCAAGAGAACAGAGACTCTTCAATGGCAACTGTATCTAAGAAATGAAAAGTAGCTGGAACCGCAGTTGTATTGACTGCTGCCGACCTTAAAGCATTTAAAAGTAATGATGAAACATCTGTTGCTAAAGTTAGAAAGCCAGTCAAAAAGAAGGCGCAAACATTTACACCCGCTGCTGAAGAATCTGAATCTCAGGACACAGATGAACCAAGTGTTCATGACAGCAGCAGTGACAATAATCTAGAGGATCAAAATAGCGACTATGATAACATGTTAAGAGAACCACGCAGGTGACTATTGTCTGGTTAAATTTAAAACAAAAAAGTGCCAACGATACTTTGTTGGTCAAGTTTTACAACAAGATGATGACAGGTATGAAGTGAAATTTTTGAGATGCTATAGTAAGAATATGGGAAATTTTAGGTGGCCTGATGAGGATGACACTTGCACAGTGATATTAGACGATATCGAGAAAATATTACCATCACCACGACAGGAAAGAAGAAGTTTTCTTGTTTTTGCTATTAATTTTAGCAATTATAATTTGTCATAAATATTATATTTGATCATTTTTCACTTTTAGTATTATAACTTAAGTTCTGTTTTCTATATTGTTATAAATTGCAATAAAAAATATAATTATAACAGCTCTAGTAATTTTTTTTTTATATTGTCAATATGCGTAAAAAGAAATACATATGCTATAGTTTGATGCATTTACCCCACATACTGGCAAATAACCAGAGAACAGGAGTTGTGCCAGGGTGATGCATTTACCCCAGACCAATGGGGTAAATGCGTCATGATTTTGACTTTTCAAATAAAATTGTCAGTGAGGCGGATTAAAGAACAATTCTCCTAATTTTTGGGTTATATATTGGCAACACCCCAATAATGCTACTTACATAACCCCATTTCAAAATATCTATTTTTTTATGTTTTAGGACGATCTTAAAGTCAAATTTATGAATTTTTGGGCCGCATTTACCCCACTTCACCCTACCCAATTTTATTACATATTCTAAAACAGTAAAAAATTATCTTTACAACGATGTATCACATGTCATAGTTATCTAATTAATTAATAACAGATATCGCTAATTAAGTAACGCTTAGGCGGTGAAAACAATTGCTGTAGCTTTAGTGTCAAACTAACTGAGTAGATTCCTATGTATTGTTATTTTCATCTTAACTAGCACAAAATGGGTAATAATTATTCTAATGATGAAAAATGGATATGCTAAGGGTGACCATCCGATGTAATGACAATAATAGAGAAGCTTGTGTGATGTATCAAGCTGTATCCAGAAAGGAGACATCCACATTCTTGTACTTTTACAAGGCTCGAAAGTAATTTACGAAGAAATGGACGTGCCGCAAATTATGAAGATATTTTAGTATTGGCGTTTTTCAGAGCACATCCACGAAATTCTATACGTCAAGCAGTGGCTGATTTAGGAATAAGTCAGTATAAAACATTTTCTATACTAAAAAAACCTAAAATGACTCAGTTTAACATTAAATTAGTACAAGGTTTAAGAGCTGGTGATTTTGATAGGAGGGTGATATTTTGTAACTGGCTTAACAAAAATAAAAATTTATTAAATTTATTTCTTTGGAGCGATTAATCTAATTTCAACGGAATTATTAGAGAAAAAACGATCATTTCTAGGATTCGGGGAATTAATTTCGGGAATGCAGATTCCAACACAGATTATCCATTAATGTGTGGCTTGGCGTATTAGATCCCTATTTTTATCAAGAATTGCTTAATGTGGAATGATATGTCGATTTTCTTCTGATAGAATTTGAAGATTATCTGGATGATATACCCCTAGAAATACGTCGCAATATGTAGTTCTAACAGGATGGTGCACCTCCCCACCATGCACGAAACGTCAGTTATATTTTAAATGAAAAGTTTGGTGCAAAATGGATAGGAAGTGGTGGCTCCATCAACTGGCCAGCAATATCGCCAGATCTCTCTACATTATATTTTTTTGTGTGGGGGTTTTTCAAACAAAAAGTGTGTGTTACTTGTCCACAAGATCTAGACGATCTTAAAAATCAAATTCGTAGGGCCTATAGCCAAATAACAACACAATACATGTAGTAGAAAGTGAGAAGAAACTTAATAAGCAGATCTCAAAAATGTATTATTACAAACAATGGAGGTCACTTTGAACAAACACTCTAGACATTATGAACTGAAATTTACTTATTAATTTATTGTTAACTTACTTTGTTCATGTTGTTATGATGTATTTATTTTGAATAGAATATGTTGTCAAGACAGTTTTAAGGAACGTTGTTCAACTGGAAGCTGATAATTTCATTTGTTTCACCGCCTAATTTTTCGAATAAGGCACTAATCTACATAAGCGTGTATTTGTTACTTAATTATCGATTTATGCCTTTAATTGATTAGATAACTAGGACATATGATATATCGTTGTAAAGAGAATTTTTTACAGTTTTAGAATAAGTAATAAAATTGGGTACGTTCTATTTAAATTTTTGAATGTATTTGCTACATCTAACACATTTGATGCTCAATTGTTCTTCTTCTATAACATTTTGTCATATCTCTAACAATAGCTGAGATATCTGCTGTGACAACTAAAATCAAACGGACTGTATATTCCTGGAGGGTATTCAAGTGACTATTCAACAATGTCATTTAAATGAACTACAGGGGGCTGTAGAGGATGTTAAAAAATACAAACAGTTTGTATATAAACTTTCTTTTAAATCCTTCCCGCCAAGTTGTACCATTCTAAAGAGGGGGGTTCAAATTAGGTTTTTGTAATTTTACTGAAAACTGGAAAATGGTATTCAAGTGAAAGTTGGCAGAGATGTTCTACCAATAACATACTTATTTATGAGATGCTTTTTAATTTTTACATAGGACTATAGTAGACTATAGTTGAGTAAGCGCCAGGCTTGCAGTAAGCAAGTCCTCGATTCCAATCCCGCAGGGGTCGGAATTTTTCCGTAGCCTTGGCGATTGAAATCGGGCTCGGTGAGGTCATTCGCAGTTGGGCATCAAATTAACTGTGCTCTACACAGAACCACAGATTTAAGAGATAGAGTAACAAGGTCAACACATCACTATGACACACACCTTCCACAATGGTTGCTGCGCAAGCACCAAAGGCGTGCTCCAAATCTGTATCCCGAATCCGGGGCAAGTTGAGCATTGTACCACCAGATGCCAGCGTATAAAGCACCACCCTCTACACCGCAAGTTAAATGAGGTTACAGATACTACATACATAGGACTATAAATGTTTTTATCAGAACTTTTTAACGGACATGCATTTGATCATAAAAAAATATCTACTGAAAAGTATGATTTCTTTAAAAGCTTTTCTAGTTCTTTTACTTTTTTCGTACAATTAATATTTTTTGTGTAAAAAATAAAATAGGTTATGATGCAAAGCATATTGCTGAATAACTGTGCCGTGCATTACAGCAAGCGCTTGATAACGTAAACACCGGATAATGAAAACATCGCGCTAATGTAAACACAAAATTCATACTATAGGATCAAAGAGAACGCCCGATAACGTAAACAACATATACAGTTCGATAACGTGAACAGTGCTTGGCGACGGTCAGTCACCGATTTATGTAGGGGAGTCCCCTCTGCGACTCACCTGAGTCGATCGGATGGCGCTACTTTATGCAGAATAAAAGCAGCTTATTTTTATTCTCATTAAAAATGTGTATTATCGCAGTTTGAATGTTTTCTTTTTATTGTGTTATTAAACGTTTCTTTTAATAATGTGTTTATTATTAAAATCAAGCTCGCTAATGTAAACATTTCGACAATGTGAACACACTTGGTTTGAATTATTTCGCATTATCGAGCGTCTTTTGTATAATAGTATATTGTGTATTAACAAGGTTGCCGATTGAGAGAGAATACGCATCACGCGGCAATCTCTCAAAATCAGCAATGACACTTTGCACTCGAAATACAAAAAAGATATTTTTTACAACATCTAAAATGAGCAAAAGTTATGTGATCTAATTATTAAAAATGAAAATCTTAAGTACATTTTTATTGATGCTAAAATTTTATGTTAATTGTCAATTTGACATTTAAATTTTCTTGCAAAATCAGGTACCAGCATTAATAATTGTACAAACTAATTAATTTGACGAAAAAACTAAAGGAGCTAAAAAAGCTTTTGAATAAATTAGGCTTTCTAGTTCCAGTAAAAGGTTTTAATATAACCACCATCTTTAGAAGGTTATAACTTGGCAGGGAGGGATTTAAAAGAAAATGTTTATATGCAAAATTTTTGTTTCATCGTTCTCTATAGCCCCCAGAAGTTTGTCGATCGAATTACCCTTTAGAGATTGGCCTTTTTCAACCAATAGCAACAGTATATATCTGAATATTGAGTACCATGCAAAATATACACAAAACAATGAGCTAGTCAAAAACTAAGTAGCGCTTAGTAACGATGTTCTGGGCTTGTAATGTAGCTAGATTACGTCAAAATAAACAACACGTGAAAATAAAGTTTGGCTTGCGTTAAAAACGTAAAAATGTTGCGTTTAATTGAGAATGAATAATTATACGGGGTGTGTCATAACGTAGGGAGGACACTGAAAAGGTAGCTAGAGGGGACCGAAAAGTTATTTTCTTAATATCTTCTGACCAAAACTCAATTACAAAAGTAACAGCAGTTTAAGGTTCTTGTAAATTAATGCCAACTTATTGAATACCGCTGGTAATAATGAGGAAAAATTAGATTTTGATCAGCCTATATGTGAGAATTGTGAAAGTTGAGAACACTATTTCTAGTAAAACAGCATTCATCCGTCACCAGTATGTGTATTGGAAATCCTGCGTTTCTATTAGTACGATTTACCAGCCATTTGCAAAACTGCTACCACAGCGGTTAATCCGTAGGAGTCAGTTCTTGTACCTTTTGCAAATGATAAGGGTACAAACCATTGCTGCCCAATGTGCACCAAACAAGGATGAAAAAACTCCAACTTTATGGGAAATTTGGCACGTACTTGTAGTTGGATCAGCATCAACCATTTCTCCACATATACCCCATGTTGATTTGGTCTGCCGCCACCATGACCTTTTTTAGGTTGTAAATTTCCAGTCTCTCTTCCGCATTGGCCTACTTAAGGAAAAGTATTTTCGGAAGGCATTTGACGATCTGGAAATACGCCTTGCACGTGCAGCGTTTTCTTCAGCATCTGCATACATAATAATCATATCTACACATTCTTCGTTACTGTAGTTAGCCATTTGAGTTGAATTAAACACTTAATAGCTGATGTATCTTAATTTTGACGTTTAAATGAATTAACACTAAACAAATTTCTACTGCTACTTGTTTTTTTAGTTATTATTAAATAGTCAGCAGTTCTCCATCATTGAAGAAGAAAGAAAAATTTAAATAGCCTTAAGTTTTATTTATTTTTTATTAATTTTTTAAGTTCAACTTTGTTAGTTAACTCTCAAATATCCCCTGCTTGAACTTAAAATATAAATTACTACCTCAATGTATAAACAATGCTCGTTTATTCAGCTTTAAGTTGCTATTAACTTTCTTGGTGTTGGGTTTTGGTCATAAATTTATTAAGAAAATAACTTTATTTTGGTCCTCCCTAGCTACCCTTTCAGTCTCCTCCATACGTTATGAAATACCCTGTATTAATTGTTGGATTTTTTCAATAAAGTTAATTGCTATGTACTAATGTTGTTAAACAGTTGTCCCAAATACCACTCGAAGTGGATATATACTTCAACCCACAATTGTTCTTCTCTTTTTATTGTGCTGCAGGGTGCTGGTATCTACAAAAGGATGAACAAACTAGAGTTTTCCAGCTATACAACTTAATTACGGGTTTGTTTGTCTGCTGAACAGGTGCCGTGTGCGTCGAATGCGTGCTCAGACGGCAGATGATTTAGCAGGTGCCAATATAAAAAATGACAGGACTTGAAAAGTTGTATAAATCTCCGATCAAGTGTCAGGTATCCTAACCACTGACACTAGTCCATTACAAATATTTCAATAATGCACATGAAAAGCTTATACAGATAAAAATTAAAGATGACACTAATTTAAAAAAGTATTCTGCTGTTGAACCCGAGCCTCATGGGTGAGAGCCAGATATCCCAACCACTAGACCGTAAAGGATAGTTACAATTGATCGTTGCTGTGGCTTTTGTTACCTTCCCTTGTTTGTGTTGGGGAGGTAAATGAAATGATCAAACTCCCGAGCAATAGTAAGAGATTTTGTCATTACATTTGCCCTATAAGCAAAAAAATTTGACTTCAAATTTTACCTGCAAAATAATGAGACCAAGAAATATTCGATCAAATTATTTCCCAAATGATAAGACTCGTTTTGATGACCTTGTTACGATTTGCGTTCTTTAATGAAATGAACTATGTAGGAGTATACTGTACTTTAGTTAGCTGTAAGCCATCTGTATAATAAATATTTTAAGGTAAAATTCGTAGGCAAAATGTCATATTTAAATTACAAGCGGATGTTTAGAAACGTGCCTTTCGCTTGGGAAGCTGGAGATATTCCAATCTTACGAATAGATTAGAGTAAGTTTATGCAGGGTTTACTTCATAAACCGAAATATTGAGTGATGTATATGACCAGTACGTGATTAGAAGAAGCAACGATTGCAACTCGATCATAAAATTATTCGCAACTGGGACCAAATG
The DNA here is from genome assembly GCA_940337035.1 of Agriotes lineatus. Classification (NCBI taxonomy): domain Eukaryota; kingdom Metazoa; phylum Arthropoda; class Insecta; order Coleoptera; family Elateridae; genus Agriotes; species Agriotes lineatus. The sequence goes on along the minus strand of CALNHX010007393.1, from coordinate 13,734 downwards.
CTTTTAGTAGAATTGTAAACCTTTATAGTTATAATTTGCGACACTCCGAGCAGGCCACATTTCACCGTGGGAAAGCCACAAACTTGTAAAATTAATAGAACTATTAGGAACTGTCATGTCCGTATGTACATGCCAAAAGTCCAAAATTTAGACCAGCTCTGATAGGATTATTGGGAACTTTGTAAACGCCCACTGAGCTTTCTTGGTCAAACTGGACTTAGAATTTAGTTAGTTAATAAGATGTAAATACGTAAAGTTAAGAAACAACGGTATTAAACTTAAGTGTTCTGTAAACGGCAGAAAAATAAATGCAAGTATTTGTACTTAAGTGTTCTTATTAATCTCGCAACAGTAGCTTTAGTCTTCGTGTCCGAGTGTGTTTTAACTAAAAGGATTGCCAGTTACCCCGACTTTAGGCATCTCGCAATAACCTACAAAAATGAAACTGTCAAATAATTGTCTTTTTACTTCCTTTTACTATAAAGGAAGTATTGGATTCACCCCAAAAATTCTAAATTGAGTTTTTAACAGATCTTCACGTGTTCGAGTCCCCTGAATCCAAAAAAACAAAAAAATTGGTCTGTGTCCGTGAACAGAATATCTCAAAAACAAAACAAGACGTATGGGGTTGAAACTTCATATATAAGTTTTGTGTACTATCTAGATGCGACAGCAAGCTTTTGATGAAAATCGCATAACTGGAAGTATGGTGTTTACTTTTATAATTTTTCAATTTTTTCGATTTAAAAACAAACGGCTTCACGATTTTTTTCAAACTTTACATTTTTATTACATTTTTAATGTGTATTAATGTGAGATAGGTGATTTTTCAGTTGAATACCTCTAAAATGGGTTTCTTTTGTTTTTTTCTATTTTTTATTAACTCCTATTTTGAATTCAGCTTGAAATTTTAGCAAAAATTTGTCTCTTGCACTAACGCTCCAATTTTTGACAAATGCTTAAAAATTAAATGTAAATTTTTGGCTAACTATAAGATCACTGTAAAAGGAAGTTGTGTACGTGTATCACACCAGATTTTTTTCCAATGGTAACTACGGAAATGTATTCGTGTATTGTCAGCCATAATACCACAAGTGGTATGATCATCACCGATTACTGATCATACCGCGAGTTGTATTTAGTGAGAGAATACAATGAATTGAAAAACTGTTAATGTTGGTTACCCTGCTGTCAATTTTAAGTCTATGTGAAATTCGAGGTTAGCAGGTTAGGTTTTGCGTCAGCCTGTGTCAAAACTGACGCAAAACCTAACCTGCTAGCCACACTTTTGCATAGCAACAGACCACAATAAGGTGATACAAATTTTTGATTTGTATCACCGCTGTGGTATACATGTATCCAAGGGCTTTTATGCTTCCAATTGGTTTAAAAAGGGTCGCGTGATTAATGAATTGTATTCTCAGTTAAACAATCCCACGTGACTTTTTCTTGTTTTTGCCGCTTTAGTGCTTAAGGTGATTGGTCGAAATTTGAAAATTGGACATCAAATGATTGGTCTATTTGATATGAGGGAAATAGAAAAAGATGTTCCCCATCTAGTTATTGATCGGCTCTTTTTAAATTTGACGGGACTAAACGACTGCCGTGGACCGTAAAATGTGGATGCTTGTAAAACGGGGTGCAGGTTGAACAAGATCCGTATAGTAAATTTTGCGTTTGCCACTGCAATGCAAAGTTTAAATTTCCTTCGTGCCCATTGCATGTTATTCAAAGCTAGCCATGTTCACAACCTGACATCTGTCTTACAATGCTTAAACTATATGTGCGCTATTTGTGTGGAAATTGTAGCAGGTGTCTACAAAACCAGCACGAATCTCCAACATTTGCCACTGTAATATTCGCCCTAAATGACAACCGCTTGAAATTTTTTAGGTAGCTTATTCTCAAAAAGTAAACATCAGAAGTAGCTCAATGAGGTCTTAAATGAAATAACAAAAATCGTATCTTCCTGTCTTCTGGTTTACAGTTTGTTTTGTATTTTGCACAAGTAAATTTTGCTGGGGAATGGCCGAAATATAAATGGTATTTGGCTGCAAAGTCGTCGATATTTTAAATACAATTCTACAAAGCAAGTGCAAGCATTTATAAAGTAGCATACGATAACCAGCATACATTTGCCTTTATAATGAAGTTTTGTTTGTTAAGCCGGTACGACCCGTGTAACTTGATAATAAGTGTTTTCTATGTAGCAATGTGCCCATATTCTCTCACCATAAGCCAAACGCCAACCTTAAGCAAATGTAGTTTTTATTTTTTGTTTTACTTTAAATTCTGGTACAGCATTACTTTGTGTATACCTGACAATTGTTATGAAGATAGTACCCTTTTTAAGAGTACACAACTACAGGTTGGTGTGTACTGTTTTAAACATTGTTGCCGCTGAAGCATACCGGGTGCTGACTTGCGCGACGCACCATAGGAATTTGCATACTAAATTCTTTATGTTCAATTATTTGCTCCCCTAATTATTTTAGAGCTAAAGTGTAAATACATTTTTTGTAGAGAAAATAAATACTGTATTCATTCATACTGTTGCTAACAATTTTTCATTTTCCGGAACCGAAGGAATGCAAAAAACAAACTAGCATTTTCACAAAAATCAGTGATGCCATGGAATTATTGAAACAAGCCAATGCCAACGCAAATGCGTGCGGCGCGACAATTTGTGCTGTTTGTTTGTTTGTCATTGATGTTTGACGTTTATAATAATTCATTATTAATTATGTTCTGCTTAATGTCTCTAAGGTACCTAGACCTTGTCCATAACAAAAATGGTTTTACGAGTATGGTGGACGTTCGTTAAGTAAGCTCCTTGTTTATTGTAAAATAACCGTATCGGCAAATTCCAAACAGTACAACCATTAATAGACTGATTCATTTTAAGTTTAAGTCTACAGACACGTTATTAAATAATTGTAGGTGCAGTAATGAGGTTCAGAAATTACACCAAAACGAGAAAAACGACAATACGTTCAATCTTTTGACGGCAGTGACTGGATGATCGCCCCGCACGCACTTGCGTTGGCATTGGCTTGTTTCAATAATTCCATGGCATCACTGATTTTTGTGAAAATGCTAGTTTGATTTTTTGCATTCCTTCGGTTCCGGAAAATGAAAAATTGTTAGCAACAGTATGAATAGATGCAGTATTTTTTTCTCTACAAAAAATGTATTTACACTTTTGCTCTAAATTTATTAGGGGAGCAAATAATTAGACATAAAGAATTTACTATGCAAATTCCTATGGTGCGTCGTGCAAGTCAGCACCCGGTATATGTGGTAAGAAAACAGTTTAATAAAAAAGTAAATATCTTTAATCCACATGCCAAATCAATGGTGTGAGAGGCTAACTACAAATGCAATAAATTATTGCGATAGCATTTACAAAATGTATTACAAAATTATGAAATAATTTGAAATCATGGAATACTATGAATCAATGGTGCAAGAGGAGGGTGGTATCAGTAATGATATTATGAAATGCCATGGAATTGAATCACCGCTTCAAATCTGCGAGTTGCACTTTTGCAGATTTATTATTTGTGAACTTTCCTACAATAATTTTTTTGGAGCTTTGCGGCCTTTTGTATCGATAACTTGAATAATATATCGAATAATTCAATTTATCGAATAACGATATTAAAATAAAAGTTATTCGAATTATCGAATAAATAATAATTCGAATAAATTTATTGGAATTATCGAATAAATAATTATTCGGATAAAAATTTATTCGAATAAAAATGTATCTGGTTAAAAACTTATTCGAATAAAAATGTATTCGAATAAATTTTTATTCGAATAAATTCATACCAAAATTATTTATTGGATAATTCGAAAGTTTATTTTTAATAAATTTATACGAATATCGAATAAAGAATTATTGGAATAAATACTTATTTATGCAAATAAAACTTATTAGAATAAAAAGCGACATTATAAATATCAAACTGTAAACATTTTAATTACTTAATATTAAAACTGTCAGAGCAATTTCATTTTTTATCAAGCAGGCTATGACACATACGTGAGGTTTCTAGATGTGCGTGATTATTTATTTTGTTTATTATCATTGCTTGATAAGTTCTTTAGATGATCTTATCGGTTATCATTAATCATTAGTATTGCTAGTCCTTTTCAATTTCCTTACAATAATCATCATAAGTCAGAAAACTTGTATCAGATATCAGATAGAATAGGTTAAACAGAAGATTACTCTTTCTAGAAAATTGTTAATTGATTTTTAACAACTTATTCTAGTAATGTTGCATATTGCCTATTGGTTGGAATCGTAAATCGGGATGTGGGAAAGTGGGGATACCCCTTTAGCGATTTAAAATATCGTTGCAATAAATCAATGCCCAATTCTGTTCAAAAATTACAGTTTACGTTTGTCTTCGAAGATGAACAGTAAATTATTTTCTGCATTTGTAATTTCTCAAAGGAGAAAAATACGGTTTAGTGCTGTTACCATTTGTTGTTCTTCAAAGCTACTCACATTTAGAATTCAGTGTTCAGAATCAGAAAATGTAAGTACTGCTGTTGTTAGAGATACATATTACATGGTTGACCCGATTTAAAGCATGATTAAAATTACGTCAAATATACCGTGGACCTTTATTATTTTAACATTGTCTTACTGTTAAGTATCACGATTTGCTTACTTTTTATTGCACACAAATGTTTTTTTTCGTTCGTTTTGTTCATTAGGTTTGTGAATGTTCATAATTTATCTAAAACTAAAATCCAATAAAATGGGGGTGTAGAGCAATAGTTTATAACTTTCGAATAATTAAATAATTATTCCAATAAATTAGTTATTCGAATAAGTTATTGCAATAAATTATTCGAATAAATTAGTTATCCGATAAGCTATTCGAATAAATTAGTTATTCGAATAACTAATTTATTCGAATAATTCAATAGTTATTCGTATTTCGATATATCGAATAATATTCGATATTTAATTTTATTCGTTATTCGATACTTAGTTTGTGATATCAAACACCCTTAATAGTTACAAGACTCTACATATCAAATACATTGACAATTCAGAGCTTGTGAAATACATATTTAAATTATATAGTTCCGATGCCCTAAATGACAAAAAGATTATATAGTACTGTAATCTTAACGTGGAACAAAATTTAAGTAGTTTACTGCCAATTCAAAATCTTCAATAACTTTAAACAATGCTTAAATCAAAATGTGTTTAAAATAAACTAGTCGATTTCCATCAGTGAATAATACCATTAATAATAAGGATATTTATAATTTACCTTTCCTTCTACAGGCATATTAGGTTCTTTTAGAATCTCTGTAACTGCATTTTTCACATCTGTTAAAAACTGGTCAGCAACTCCTGGTTGAGTATGTACGTGGGTAATGCAAATGTGGAGTCTAATAAAGGTAAATAGTCAATATTTATATTTTCAAGCAATTCCTTCCTCCTTACCCTGATGGATATTGTAGAATATTCAGATTCCAGCCTGCTTTTATTAGAAATGTTGACAAATTATAGATATCAAATACTTGCGAGCCGATAGCAATCACGCTGGTTGCTGGTTGTCCAAATACGTATATCGATTTAATTCCTCTCAATCTAAAAATAAATAAGCATTTAAAACAGATAAAACTGAATATTGGTGCAAAAATGTATATTTATGAAAGCAAAATGAGGTTTGGTATATCAGTTACCCCTTTTCTATGTATCTAGCAGTATGGATAATGTCTCTAGTTGCCTCCACATAACCTTGCTTTCCAAAGCTTAATAATGTTGCCCAACATGCTGCAATTGAACCTCCAGCGCGCGACCCACTTATTGTTGGTGAGCCATACACACCTCCAGGCCAGTCTGTAGTTACCGTGAATTGATAATGGCGATACCTACAGTATGAAACTTAAGTTACTTAAAAATAGCTATTTTCTTCGTAAAGAAATTACTAGATACAGTTATTTTGACTAAATGATTAGATCTACAGTAGATTTTCTATTTCAATGTACTACCGATACAAAATATTTATAATCGAGTTTATTCTATTTCAACAATAATCGAAACAATTACAAAATAATGAGTTTGATAATTATAATTTTTCTTATAAAAGTTTTTAAGTTCACACGAAATTTTAAATGCGGTCAAGGAGTTTGTCTGGCAATGGTTTTATTTTTAACACAAGTAACATTTGAAAATAAGTAAATTATGAAATTGGATTAAAACGTCCTTAATAATTTCTGATCCTTCATCTTAGAAGTATTAGTTAATTGCTGTACACTTATAATCATACTTTGTTTCTCTGTATAGAATAAGCGATGATCCCTTTGGCGTAAAACCATATTTATGTGTGTCTGCAGATATACTAGTTACACCATTAAGCCGGAAATCACAAATTGGTACTGGATATCCTGCCTCTGCCATAAATGCAGTAAGAAATCCTCCCAAACAAGAATCGACATGCACTGGAATATTATACTTGACTCCTAATTCAGAAATTGAGGGAATATCATCCATAGTCCCATATGGAAAATTGGGTGCAGAACCAACAAGCTGCAATACAAAATTTGAATGAAATAAAACATGTTTCTAAGTATTTATATGAAGAACAATTCTGTATTTAATACAAGAAATTTAATACACTTACCAATATTGTTTTACTATTTATGGCACGCTTCATGGCTCTGACATCAACCTGAGCAGTGACAGGATCTATGGCAATGTAGCGCGTACGTATTTTGAAGAACTGTGCTGCTTTATCAAATGCAGGGTGTGCAGTAATGGGAAGTACCATTTCTGGTTTGGTAATGCCGTTTACGTCTCGTGCGAAATCTCGATAAGCTTTGCAAGCCATTATAATTGATTCTGTGCCACCAGAGGTCATCTGCAAAATATTTAAAAAACTTATTTGTTTTTCTTTATGAAATACATGTAATGTTATTTATATTAGTATTTTACTGGTGATTATTTGTTAGTTGTAGTTATATATATAGAGGCTGTACATTCCTTAAGGAATTGTAGCCGCTCATTTTCCTGAGCTCTAGAACTCTCTTTTTGTGGTGAGTTAGTCCACGTTCTTTCTTTCTTGACTTATTCCAGCCTGTCATTTGTCTTTGCTTCTCCCGTTATCTTCTTCCATGTGTCTCGGTCCATTATCTTTCTCCTCCATTCTTGTATCCCTAGCTTCCTTATGTCTTCTAGTACCTGGTCTTCCCATCTGCTTTTTGGTCTCCCTCTTCCTCTTCCTGTGTCCATTCTCCACATTGTAATTTTCTTTATCACTCTAGTGTCTTCCATTCTTCTTATGTGGCCATACCAGCGAAGTCTTTGCACTTTTATTACCTTTACTATATCTTCCCCTCCTAGGATGGTTTTTATTTCGAAGTTCATTAGTCCTCTGTATTCGTCGTCTGCTAGTTTCTTTGGTCCGTATATCCTTCTTATCATCTTCCTTTCAAATCTTCTTAGCTTTTCGTAGTCCGCGCTTGTTATGTTCATCGTCTCTGCGCCGTAGGTCACCACCGGTCTAATTGCTCCTCTATACACCCTCATTTTTGTCTTCACACTTATGCTTTTACTTTTCATTATGTTTTTGTATTTATAGTACGTTTTATGTCCCACTTGTATCCTGTGATCGATCTCCACGCTTCTATTAATTTTATTGTTAATCATAATACCTAAGTATTTGAAATTTTCCACTACTCCGAACTCATAGTTTCCTATTTTTTCTTTTTTGGGTGCTACCATCGTGGATCCTCTGCTTATTTCCATATATTTACTCTTTTCCTGATTGATTATTAGGCCCCGTTTCTTCGCTTCTCGTTCTATCTTTTCAATCGCTTCTCCTAGGCTTCTCTTATCCCTGGCGATCACCGTGAGATCATCTGCGTACGCGACAATTTGCACTGCTTTGTTAGTTATTGCTCCTTTGAGATTGCACTCTTTCACTATTGCCTCTACCGCTGCGATGAACAGTGTTGTAGATAATCCGTCTCCCTGTCTTACTCCCAGATTAATGTCGAAGTCTTCAGTTTCTCCCTCATCTGTCATGACTGCTGCTTTGGAGTTTTCCATTGTCATTTGTATTAGTCTTATCAGCTTCTTCGGTATATCCATATCCTCCAATGATTTTATTACCTGCCCTCTTTTCAGACTGTCGAATGCTCTTTTGAAGTCTATGTATACAATATGTAGTCCTAGTCCGTGTTCATAGAATTTTTCAGTTATTTGCTTCAATGTGTGTACGGCATCTATGGTAGACCTGCCCCTCCTAAACCCATTCTGGTATTCTCCAATTTGTATTTCCGTGTGTTTAGTTAGTTTTTTATTTATTAGTGTGGTCAGAATCTTGTATAGAGTGTTTAATAGTGTAATTCCCCTATAATTTTCGCAGGCTTTTGGGTCTCCCTTCTTATATATTGGGACTATTATACCTTCTTTCCACTCCCTAGGCATTTCCTCTTCCCTCCATATTTGGGTTAATAACTTAAAGATTCTTTTGTTTAAAGTTTCTCCTCCGTGTTTTATTAATTCATTGACTATATTATCCCTTCCTCCAGCTTTGCCCCTCTTCAGCTGTGATATTACTTCAGCGAGCTCTTCTCCAGTGGGCGCATCAACTTCTTCGTTTTCCCAGTTGTCATTCTTTCGATGTCCTCCTTTTTCTTCTCCTGCCGCCCTATCGCTCTCTGTTAATATTTCCTTAAAATAATTTCTCCATGTTGTGGTACCTACTTATATTTGTTGTATTTCTTTTCATATTCTGTCTTCTAATATATCTGTATAATTTCGTATTGTTCTTGCTATCCTTTTCTATTATGTCCATTACTTCCTCTATCCATCTTGTCTTCTTCCTTTTTATTAATTTCGTGCTGTCTTTCCTAATTCTTTGGAATGCCCTGTAGTCCTCTTCCTTTCCTGTGCTCAGCCACTTTAACCTGGTTGCCTTTTTGTGCTCTATAATTTCCCTGCAATCTTCGTCGAACCACTCGTTTCTTTTTCTTGCGGATTTTGTGCCTAGTGTTTTATCTGCGGCGCTTTCTATGCTTCTTTTTATGATGCTCCATTCTTCTTCAATATTTCCTTCTTCCGGTTTCTTTTCTAAGTTTGTTTTGACTGCCTCTTCATATCTCTCTTGCTTTTCTGCCATCACTTTAATTTCCCACCTCTTTTTGCTAGGACGTTTCTTCATTTCTCCTACCATTCTTAACTTTAGCTTCGCTATCACTAGGAAGTGCCCTGTCCCCGCTTCCGCTCCTCTGAACGATCTTACATCCTGTATCATTTTTTGCCTCCTTTTGTCTATTAATATGTGGTCTATCTGATTTCCTGTGATTTTGCCAGGCAGTAACCAAGTTATTTTGTGCTGTATCCTGTGTTGGTATTTCGTGCTAACTATGAACATATCCAGTTCTGTCGCTAAATTTCCCAGCCTTGTCCCATTATTATTTGTTTCCTCATGTGCCGTTTCTCTTCCGGCCACTGCTCTCCAGTGTTCTTCTTTTCCTAATTGTGCATTGAAGTCCCCCAGTAAGATAAGTGTGTCGTGTTTTGGGATTCCCTCGCATACTTTTTCTAACCGTTGTAGTTACTGTTCTTAAAATGCTAACCGTTAGTCTTCATGATATCAACAAGAGAGTACTATTTCACTTTCTTAGAAATAATAATTATTGTTACTGTTCAATCCCTGATAGGCACTATACTTGAAATGACACGAAACATCTTAATTATATAAATTGTGCTAATCAGTATTATTATAAAAATTTTCATTTAAACATTAAGGAACATCATTCTAACATGACCTCATAAAGCAAAAAAATATGTTTTTTTGACTTTGCAAGAAGAAAGAGATAATTTTACGGTTTTACCACATTTTACAAATACCTTTATCATGAACAAATATAATTTTTAGTGCTTGCCTCATAATTACAATGTTTTTTTACATTACATACAAATATACACTAGCATTTTTTTCTTACTATAAACTTTGAAATGGTAAAAATTCCTTCAGTTTTTAATACCAATTGCTTATATTATTGGCTGTTAATCACTGCTATTTAATTATTATTAATATTATCAAAGTTAGTACCCTTCAAAAGTGTTATAAAGGAGAAGTTATTAATACAAATATTATTTTTCGTTGCATTAACTTACTGAAATTGTATTAGGCACCAAATATTTCCAAAAACTAGAGTTCTACATAAATAGTGATGGTTAGTATCTACAGAAGGATAAAAAATAAACTTGTTTGCGGAAGCCATTGAAAACAATAAAAATTGTCTAATCTGTGGCATGTACGCTTTTGTACGAGTTACATACATAATTTTGTATTCTACTGCTTTGGAAGCGTTTCTTCTAATTATAAAATGACAGTTTAATCGAGGAGGTTGGGAAAAATCGAGGAGGTGGTTACATTTAGATTACGGCGCCTTTTTAAATTCGAATTCAAATGATATTTTCCGTGCGTCGCGTGATTGGTTTGCACGTGGCTGCGATAACCTCAATGCGCTTTTATCTTGGATTACGGTCTTCGACGTGTTCTTTCTGCTCGCAGCTTTGAAACAAGCAGCATGGTGATTTAGCAATTCAAGAGCTTTTGGGAATGTTTAATGAGGCTTTTGGTTAGTTTTGCGTATTGGTGTAATGCAAGCCTTCACGTTTTCGTGTCTTTGATGCCCCGAGCGCACGAGAGGAAGTTTTCCTACGCCTTGTGTGGATTTTTTGTAATAGCAACCACGAGCTTTTCCATGTGCCCGAATCATTATTTGGGGTGAGTAATTAGATGCGCTAGGACCCTCTGTAGTTGTGTATTCTATCATTGGAGTCCTATCCCCCTTTTCACAGCAAGCAGTGCCAGGCATTAAATGCCGGTTTAATTCACGTAAGCTAGTGAAATTTTGGGCCCGATCGCCGCTCTGTGTTGAACCTTTGCGGAGCTGCTTTCCCCTTGTTGCCAGCGCCTACCTAGGGCACAAGAAGGACCCGTTTGGGGGTGGTTTTACCTCCTGGTTTGGCATCCCAACCTTGCTGTCGTGGTGCAGATCACGCTGAAAAAACCAGCTACGACCGCACAAATTTATTGGCCAAGAGCCCGAAACCGCATTTCAGTTTCCTCTAAGACTGAGCCCAGGAAGTTCTGCGGGCCAAGTAGCTTGCGGAGCCGCTCCTTTTAACTTGTGCAATTTGTATCATTGCTATAGTGTGTTGTAAGACTGTAAGTATCGAGAGATTCAAAAAAACCTGTTCCTCAGTGGGCTGTGGAAATTCAACGTACGAATAATATGTTGGTGACACTGTACGTCAATGTCAAATTCGACGTTATCAGGTTAGGTTTTCCGTCAGTTATGACACAAAATGACGCAAATCCTAACCTGCTAACCTCGAATTTTACATTGACGTACAGTGTCACCAACATATTATTCGTACGTTGAATTTCCACAGCCCGCTGAGGAACAGTTTTTTTTGGATCTCTCGATATGTTGTAGCATGTAATTAATTAATCTAGAGCGATCCTGCGATTCTGATTGATGCCATTTAATGTGATAATTGTAATATACCTGTACTGACCCGGAATTATATGATCTTTATGCCAGTATGCAGGGTGACTTTAGTTACGGTTGATTACTTTTGTTTGGAGCTATCTTTCAGGAAGTGTAATATAGTGTTGGGTATTTAGTTTACAAATTCTCTTTAGAGGGTGCATTCACCGTTATTTCAAAATTTGTTGGCGCCTTGGGCATTTATTTAATTACTGTTCTACCGTTTCATTCTTAAAGAGCTACACGCCTCCGATCGCTGAGCTGGCGGCCGGCTCTTGCACCTTCTTCTTCTTAGGCTCCACAACCCATTTGACTTTTGGCCGTTCCAAAAGGAACTTCCTTGACCCTTTTTCTGGGGTGGATTAGTCCCCTTTCCTCGTGATTTTTACTTTTTCATAACATTTGGTGGGTTTTTGCTTTCTCGACTAAGTTTTTCCACGTTTTTCTGTTCATGGCTTCTTCTTTCCAGTTTTTCATTCCCATTATTTCTAAATCCTCTGCCACCTCGCGCATCCATCTTAATTTGGCCCTTCCTTTGTTTCTTGTCTCACTCGGTTTCCATTCCGTTGTTGCTTTTATAGCTCTCTTTCTCTACCTAACCATCCTATTCTTTGTGTTTTTATGTGTTTCACTATGTCTCTCTCGTCAATTTTTTTTTTATATTTCAAAGTTCATTAGCGCTCTATATTCGTTTTCGTTTGTCTTTTTTGGTCCCAATATTGTCCTAAGTATCTTGCGTTCGAATATTCTTAGCTGTTCTTCGTCTTTTTTTCTTATGCATCGTGTTTCCATGGCATATCTCACCACAGGCCTTATTAATGTATTATACATTTTTAATTTGGTATCTCTTTTTAACGTCTTATCTTTTAATAGGTACTTGTTTGCGTAATATACCCTATGACCTGCTTGGATTCTTGCCTTGGTTTCTTCATTACTTTGACTTGAGTTACTTATTTGTGTCCCCAGGTAGTTGTATTTGATTGTGCTCTCAAAGTTGTAGTTGTCGACTTGCAGGTTTTGGTTTTCGTTTTCATTGTTTCTTCCATATTTCATATGTTTCGTCTTCTGTTCGTTGACTTGTAGGCCCACTTTTTTTGCTGCTTGCTCCATTTCTCTAAATGCTTTTATGAGTCCTTTTCTTGTCCTGCTTATTATGGTGCTTCCTCTTGGTGTTTAAAATTCCTTGGTCTTCTATTTTTCTTACTACACTTTCTAGCACTATGTTAAATAACACTGCTGATAACGCATCTCCCTGCCGCACCCCCATATTTATCTCAAAACTCTCAGTTGTTCCATCTTGTGTTTTTATTACTGCATTGGATTCTTTCATCGTCATTTCTATTAGTTTTATTAATTTCGTTGGAATTCCTAGTGTCGCCATTTCTTCAAACATTCTTTTTCGATTAACTTTGTCGAAAGCTTGTCTGTAGTCCACAAACAGTATATTTAGTTCGATGTTAAATTCATAGCTTTTTTCCAATATTTGATTCATTGTATGTAGTGCATCTATCGTTGATCTCCCGGGTCTAAAACCATTTTGGTAGTCCCCGAGAAGCTTATCTGTATATGGTTCTAATCTTCGGTGTAGTATTACTGATAATATTTTGTATGCTATATTCAATAGTGTTATTCCACGGTAGTTGTTGGTGTCTTCTTTTTTCCCTTTCTTGTGTAGTGGTATGATTACTCCCTTCTTCCATTCTTCTGGCATTTCTTCCTTCTTCCATATTGATACTATTAGCTTGTGAATTCTATCATGTAGTACTTTTCCTCAATTTTTTAATATTTCTCCTATTATGTCGTCACTACCTGCTGCTTTTCTATTTATTTTTTTTTAATTATTTTATTGTCTCTTCATAAGTTGAAGCTTGTATTTCTCTCTCTGCATCGTATGGTTCAACTATTGCCCCATTCGTGTCTTCCGCTTTTCCCTTTAAGAGTTTACTGAAGTGATCTTTCCATATTCGTTTTCTCTTTTTTGGATCGTATTCTGTTATTCCTTCTTCGTTTATGAGTACTCTTGTCCTTATTTCGTTTTCTTTTCTCTGTTCTTTTATTTTTCTATAAAATTTCTTTGCATTGTTGCCTCTGTTACAGGATTACATTTCTTCTATTAGCTTTTCAGTCCAATTTTTTTTCTTCTGCTTACATTTTTTGGTTGCGACTCTCCTTATTTTCTTGTAC
>CALNHX010007392.1:0-74887 GCA_940337035.1 Agriotes lineatus | reverse complement strand
GCAACGGATACTGGAAAATTAACAATTCTTGCACTCCTGGATTACAGTAAAGCGTTCGACTCCATTAATCACGAGTTATTATTTTCAATTCTCCACTCTATCGGCTTTTCTTCAAATGCGTTAGAATTATTTAAAAGTTATTTCAATGGACGGACTCAAAAAGTAAAAGTTGATGGCAACCTGTCCTTGTCACGGTTAATTTCACAAGGAGTGCCTCAAGGTTCGATTTTGGGTCCGCTATTATACACGTTATATACTTCAAAATTTTATCAATTCGTCAAATATAGTAAAATTCATATGTATGCTGACGATACGCAGGTTTATTATTCTTTTCAGCCCAAGTGTTTTGACCGGGCATTGGAGGAAATAACAATTGATTTGAATAACTTGTTTGGAATGTCAACCAAACATGCATTACAGCTGAATCCTTCTAAATCTTGTGTACTTCTTTTTGGTAGAAATTCTGATTGTGAGAGTGTAAAACCATTAATACAATTATCAATTAACGGGTCGAGCATATTGTTGAAAGACAGTGCTAAAAATTTAGGCATGGTCCTAGATAATAGTTTTAGATACAGAACTTATGTAAATAAATGTATCCAAAAAGCTTATCTGAATCTAAAGCTATTATATCCACACAGAAGGTATCTAATTGAAGCACACAAAAAAATGTTGTGCGATGTTTTGGTACTTTCGCAATTTTCATATTGCTCAGAAATATATGCTCCATGTTTAGATTATGATTCTTCTATGCGAATACAAAGAGTTCAAAATTCTTGCTTAAGGTTTATTTATGGCATTCGAAAATTCGAACCATATCTCACATAAATTAGTAGAAGCCAATTGGCTAAATATTGGAAGAACAGGCGTTTATTACACACAGCTTCCTTATATCACAAAATAATAATTTACAAAAAGCCGCCATACCTATATAACAAAATAGAATTTCGAACTGATGTGCATAATCTAAATTTAAGATTCAAGGGTCTAATTACACCTCCGCAGCACAAATCTTCTCTCTTTGAACGATCGTTTCGGTATAATATTAGCAAAGTTTACAATAATTTACCAAATTTTTTGAAAAATACATCTTGTACAGCTTTCCGAAAACATTATCTCAAGATATCTTTTATCGGAATAGCCTTAAGTGTGCCAAGACATAGTTTTCTAATTAATGGCAGTTAGTTTCTTGTGTTCATATGAATCTGCTACCAATCATGGTTAATTTTTGAATTTAATTTAAGTCATTTATTGTTTTTATTTAGGGTTTAGGAATTACATTTTAAATTATATTTTCAATATCCTCAAGGTCCAGTTGAAAAACGGTATATCTGAACTGCGCCTTGTGATTTTCGATGTAAACTGTGTACTTAATTTTAAGTTTGATTTATGTTTATTGTAATATGTTTTATACATCGAAAATAAAGCCATTATTATTATTATTATTATTATTTATAAACTTTGAGTTTGGAACAATTGTAACGAAAAAATATAGATAATTATGATCACAAGCTTTGACCTTATAGGCACTTACTCTATTCCATTATAATAATTATACTTAACAATATAAATCACATCAATAACATTGATTTTAAAGAAACTGATCTATTTTCGAACTTGTCAATGATTTCTTCGAAGTTCAAGCTTTGGAGTAGATCACACTCCTCATTCAAAATTTGAAAACATTCTAACCTTTCTTGCGATAAAGAAGTTCTTAGCCTATTTTGGATCATTTTCATTTTACGAAATACGCGTTTACAGGCTACTTGGGTGCATGATAATGTCAGTAAGTATTTGTAGGCTAAGTACAAATTGCTATGTGTAATGGCGTACAAACTATATTTGTGTAAAATTTTAAAGCAACAATTCCTACAACCCGCACAATCACCTTTTGTCCCTTCACCAATGCAAATATTTAATTGAAAACTTGGATCTTCTTCAGTGTCATTTTTGTTGTCATCACTATTAGTGTCGTAAACAGGGGTCGTGATTGGTTCAGTCACAGTCACCATAGGCTAGGATTGTTCTCTTTGTAAAGTGAAAAAAAAATCAGAAAAATGAATCAATTCTTGTTTTATAATGTCTTGTGGTTGTGGGATGTTTTTTAGCTTTGAAATGGCTTCGACGATGGCTTTTTGAAAAAACTCGTAATTGGCTAGATAGAAGCGGCGGCCTCTAAGAGCAATTTTTTGCTAGGTTTTTCTCGCTTCACAGTGCTACTTTCATGCACACGTTTATGTGGCGGCTTTTGCTTTTCCCTTTTTTGATCAGACATTTCACATTTCAATTTGGGCACATCAATTTTTAAACGACCAAAACCTTTGTCTTGCAATAATTTGACAGAGTGCCCGAAGAGCAGACCCGACCCTGCTTCTGGAGACTTGGTTACGAACTTATCGACCCTGCAGGGCTCTGTGAGGTAAAACGGTAAATTAATCTAGATGGTAAAGAGCATGCCTAGATGGCAGCATAGATAAACCAGCTGCGGGAACCCCCCACACATAGAATCATGTTCATTCCACATCTACTAAGAAATAATAGATGCATGATGCATGCATGCACAAACAAAACTAGGACAATACCTTGACACAAAGTTTGGAATTTTTTTGAATTTTGTAAAAACATTTGCGCAGTTTTCTTTTGTTTTTATTTTTTGAAAAAAATGTTGTGTAGACATTTTGGCCTCCAAACTGGATTGGCCTACCGGGGATTTGCCCGGTTGCCCGGTGGGCCAGTCCGACACTGGTTTCAGAGGCTGTACTGACCGGATATCCTGCTGGTAGATAAAACAATAAAGGAATACCTAAAGTTTACTGGCCGTCGCTTGAGTATTATGCATCCAATTTGCGAAAATTCTCGACTGCTGTATCTTTACAACAGCGCGCACGGCGAAAGGTTAAAATGGTGAAAATGAGATAGACACGCCACTGACTGTTAATTGACGTCTGAAGGTCACAACTATCATATTTGTTTTGTAATTTAATGATGTCAAAACTTTTCTTAATTTACCTAATTAACTTATTGTATCGATAGCCTGATACTTATGTTATTCCAGCACTTGATTTTTTCTTGGTTTGTGAAGAACCACAAGTCGCGCAACTAACCATAATGACAGCTTATGAATCACTCGTGGGGTTTCAAGATGGCTACTTCCGTCCCTGTAGCATATTTTGAAACACAGGACGCTAGGAGCATAGGAGCATATACTGCAGCCTGATTGGTTGCCTGCGAGCGACCCAAACGTTAGAAGGACATGACACATGCCCACATGCCGGCGCTTAAGCCATATCAGCTGATCAGCTGTGGTGGATGTTTATGGTTTGTTTCTCGTGTTTTGCAGTTTTCATTTGAAAACGCTTTCATTCTTTCAATGCAATTGTACCTACCTAGTTATTCATAATAGTGATACACGAGTACCTATACATAAAGTAAGGGGCCACATATACAGCGAGAGTGTTAAGTCTGGAATAAAGTTGCGACAATTATTGCAATTTTCAAATCGTAAAACGGCGCCAAGGTAGCACTTCCCGCTTATGTTTCAGCGCACCAATCAGGCTGCAGTATATGGTCCCATGCTCCTAGCGTCATGTGTTTCAAAATATGCGTCCCGGTAGCTGTTGTACGGTTGAGATACGTAAGCTCTTTCCTTCCTTCTATTTAATCAAAGGTCAAACTGCATAGAGGGTCGCCAACATTGCGCCGATGCTGACCCGAAGAAAAATAATTTGGGTGGGGGACGAGGAGAAGCAGAGGATAAAATTGATGAAAAAGATCAAACTGAAATTGTTTTCTATATTATAAAGATATAATTCCAAAAGTAACATAAAATAAAAGAGATCTAATATGAAAAAAGTAAAAACATTATTTTCTAAAATTATATTTTCCGCCAATCGTACTAGAACTGACACATTATTGACACAATTTTGTTGAGCAAAATCAAACATTCCATCACATCAGCCGTTGCTAGGTAATTTGCAATAAAACTGTACAGGAATAATTCAAACGTTCCATTACATCAGCCGTTGCTAGGTAATTTACAACAAAACTATACAGGAATAATATTCCCGGCCTAGGCAAGGAATATTCGAGTACTATTTCCTAAATTTTTTAATTACTCGTATCGATCGGCGGAAAAATAGTATGTGTATCTTGGACAAAAAGCAACATTCCCAGACTCCTGTGTTGTTGGGCTCGGCATTCGCCTCGCCCAACAATATTCACAGTCGTCTGGGAATGTTACGCTTTTCGTCCTAGATACACAATGTACTATTCTTGCAACTTTAAGCACCTTCTACCAATGGTTTCCGCTCTAGAGCTTTTAAATAGGAATACATTTTTTTTTGCAATCCATGTATGCACGAAGATGAACCTTTAGTTAAACCGAATATTTTTATTGAAAACGTGAAGCCCGCAGAATGATGGCTAAACCCGAATTCTTCGGATTAAAATGTCAATTTTGGCAACCCTAACTGTATTATATATTTTAGGTTATGTTGACAAAATATGTACGACAAATGCTGCGATTTACGTTTTTAGTGCAAGTCAACAATGGTAACGGAAAATAAAAACGTAATTAGCACGCTAAAACTAAAAGTGGTATGGTCACTTTTGACACTGAAAACTGTACAAAAAGGTCTCACTTTTACCAGGATCCTAGAAATAGTATCTACACTGTTTTATTAGGATTTTAGAATTAAAAGTGGCACTTTGCTTGGCAAGCAATTATATTTGCATTTGAGAGGCGCAGGGCAGCCTAGGAAAATTGGGATATAAAGCAAAGACGAGGACAAAAATATAGAGATCTTCTTGACTACTCTATAGACCAGGGATGAGCACCCTTTTTTACAAAGAACCAGCTACAAATTTAAAAATGTTGTGCGGGCGGCATGATAATACATATACTGAATGATGTACTAAAATTATTGATAATAAGTATCAAATCTCTGTGCACCACAGTACTGAAATCCAATAAAAAATTAACGTTTATATCAGTGGTCGGAATGGTCGGGGGGGGGGGGGGGAGCGGGGGGTATGCCCCCCGTGTTAGCCGCAGGCAAAAATTTTCGAGGAAAATAATAATAATGTTGATAATAATATGTTTAAACAATAAAGAAGCCGACCTGCGATTGACTAATTAAAATAATCAATAGTAGTAAAAATCGCAGATCAACCCACCTACAGTTTATACACCACGGCAGCTCTGAAAACTCTTTACTCACCGCGATGGCCCTAACTAACTCAAATTTCGGCGGCCTTGGATCGTAGGTTGAAATCATCAGCTGTGTACCCTGGAATGTCTTCAAAAAAGGAAAGGAAATGGAAATGGGCGCCAGAAATTAAAAGATTTCAAGTAATAAGAAAATAAACTACAATTGACTAACGTTTAATTAATAGATAATAAAAAGTCTTGAAGTGTCAGTAGTAAATTATCAGAATAATTAAAATGCAAATAATGTGATAACAAAGTTGTGTACGTTAACTGAAGGTTGCGACAAGCATAAAATTAAAAACCCCTTTCGGGTTATTTTAATAACTTTACCAAAAAACATTCGTGGGATAAGCTTATCACAGTCATTTAATAAAATCTGTTAGGCTATTGAAAATAAAAAAGCGTGACTGTACCTTTTACAGAGGGCCAATACACATCAAAATAGCAACTTTAAATACCGAGCATAATTAACTATAAGCACAAAAATTCAAATGTAAAAAGCAAGAGCATGTATGAAATTGAACATTACATGTTAATAATTGCGGAACGAGTGAATTTAAATTCCAAATAACTACGGGTTTAAAATGTATAAATGTAAAATCCAGGTATTGAAGATAAATTGATATTTAATCCCGGAGTAGCACTAACTAACCTCGAAACATAAGCTGGACGTGAACTCCGTGGATGCGCCGAAAATCGCTGCGGAAGCATCCTCAAAAAGGCAACAAATACGCCGAACCCAGCAGGTGTCGAAAATGCGATAAGGCAAGCGCCTTGGCCTCCGAGATAAAATCGTGGTTGAAATTGGTAATTAAGAGCTAAGAAAAAATGTAATTACTATGGAGATAATAAAACAGAAAAGCGCCATAGTACCTGATCATAATCAGCCCTTAGGAAAAACACAATGCTCATAAAAATTGGTTGAGGGCACGTAATTTTTGACAATTAAAATCAAGCCTTCGCCGCGCCGATGACGGCGGGCTTA
Organism: Agriotes lineatus; assembly: GCA_940337035.1. NCBI lineage: Eukaryota > Metazoa > Arthropoda > Insecta > Coleoptera > Elateridae > Agriotes > Agriotes lineatus. Next base: position 68,693 of record CALNHX010007392.1, on the reverse strand, counting down.
GGTTAAGACAGCAAGTGCCTCGGACGAAAATTTCGTGACCAAAAGAAGACTCGCACTCTGATAAGAGATAGCGCGGGTCGAGAGGATATCGCGTAAACGAAAGGAACTTGATGCAGGTACAAAATACGCTGCTTTGGAAAATTTACGAATTCGAAATGCAAAGGATTTATAATTCAACTAAAAATATACAGGTTAAGCCTGAAATAATTAGATATCCGGCGAAACAATTAGGCGAAGCCAAAAAATTGTTTCAATGTGTTTTTTCCGTCAATAGTCGACACAAACCAGTTTAATTTAATATTTTATTTCAAAGTGAAAAGACCCTAATTAAAAAAACAAGAACGATATAAATACAACAAAATACAGTTTATTCATTTCCTTCTAGAATAACTCAATAATAGGCAATAAAATCAAAATAAATCAACAAAATTCAAAACTCTAAATATTGTAAGGTAACATAACAGATAATACATTTCGCTCAATTCATCGAGAGCATCAGACTATTGCGCTAAGGTTGCTGACAAATTGTACCGATGCAATCATTTTGTGAACGCTGCTATATTTGCCTCTTTCTTTTCCATCTCTTTTTGGAAAAATTTTTACGAAACGGAACGGATTTTGATGAAATTTCACGAGACGGAACGACTCTTGATAATATTTCACGAACCGGAACGCCGTTCCGGTCCGTTCCGGTACATTCCGACCACTGGTTTATATGGATACCAAGCCACACTGGCATAGCTGGCAATGAAAGGGTAGACTCCGCCGCAAAAGATGCTGCTGCTGGAATTAACACTACACCCGATTCATCATGCACTATAAAAGATATGCGGTTATACATTAAAAAGTTAATATTTGTAAAATTTCAGGAGTTTTGGAGCAACTGTAGAACGTACCTCAAAAATTTTCTACCGGCAGTAGGTCTTTTTACCTACCCCAAACATATAGCACGAAAAGACCAGGTTGCGTTAACGAGGATTCGAACGGGACATACATGCCTGACTCATAGATTTCTATTGTTAAGAGAAAATCGGCCGATATGCAGCGACTGCAACATGCCGTTGAGTGTAAACCACATATTATTAGAATGCAACAAATATAGGCGGGTTAGAGGATTCAATGAAGAACAGCCACATGACACCATAGCCAGCATCCAAATCTTAAATTTCTTGAAGAAAACTGAATTAATTGAGTTAATTTAAAGAAAACCTAACATGAGATACGAAGACAAAAAAGGGCTAATAGCCACAGAAGCTGATGCCCTTAACAAAAAAAAAAAAAAACTAAAATTATCTCTTTATTAACAAAATAAAGCTAGTAGAAAAAATTACAGAAATATAACATTTATTAACAGAAAGGAGAAGGTGGATAGACTCAGCCAAAAAACAAAAACTTTGCTAGAAGAGAGAAGAAAGTTAATTACTACGAATAAAAGATTAACTCCCGAATACACGGAGGTTAACAAAGCGGCGAGAAAATCAGCTAAATCAGACATAATACAGTATAATACGAAACTCGCTCAAGAGGTCCTAGAAAACAACAAAGGAGTGAAAGTATTTAAAAGGAAGACAAACAAGAAGAGAGAGATTACAAAGCTGATAAAGAATGAAGGCACAACAATTAACGACAGGCAACACCTTGGGATAGGAAGAATTCTATACTGAACTGTACAACTCCAAAATAAAAAACATGATGAATGACGATGAAAGAGAACGAAAGATCCTAAATGTAGGCTCAGAGGATATTCCACCAATAAACAAAGATGAAATCAGGAATGCCATCAAACAACTGAAAAACGGGAAGGCCAGTGGAGCAGATGAGGTAAAGGTAATAGCGGAAATGATGAAACAGGGAGGAGAAACGCTGATACAACAAATGGAAGAGCTGTATAACAAATGTCTAAACCAGGAAGACATACCGGATGACTGGAAAAATGCTTTGGTTATCCTGATCTATGAAAAGGGCGACCTCAAAGATCTAGAGAATTATAGACCCATCAGTCTCCTGTCGCAAAGATACAAAACCTTCTCACGCATTATAATAAATCGTCTAACATCTACACTCGACTCTCTCCAGCCGATAGAGCAAGCTGGTTTCCAAGCAGATTACAGCACCATTGAGCACCTGCCAACAGTAAGAATCCTAACCGAAAAGTGCACAGAGTATAATATTCCGATGTAGGTGGCCTTTATCGACTTCATGAAGGCTTTTGACACCGTTGAAATTTGGGCCATAGAGCGAACCCTAAAGAACGCAAGAATAGACAGCCGATACATTAACATAGTCAACAACATATACAAAAACGCAACTCTCCAAATTCAGATGCACGAAACATCTAAGAAAATTGATGTTAAAAGAGGAGTGCGGCAACGCGACCCTATGTCGCCCAAACTGTTTACCCTCGCTTTACAGGATGCAATGAGACATATAGGTTGGGGCAATAGAGGCTACAACATCAATGGGGAAAAACTAACGCCGATGACATTATAGTGTTCGGAAAAACCAAAAACGAACTTGAAAGTATCGTTAAGGACATCTACAGAGCAACTCAGAGCATAGAATTGGACATGAACATTCATAAGACAAAGTATATAACAAGTGAACACTCTCGATGCGAAACAAATAGAACGAGTAAGAAAGTATAAATACCTAGGGCAGACAATAACAACGGGGAAAGCCAACCAGGAACTAGAAGTTAATGAAAGAATTAGATTAACGTGGGCTGCATACGCGAAGGTAAAAGATGTACTCAAATTAGATATACCGCTCGCCCTTAAAACACAAATCTACAACCAGTGCATATTACGGTTAACTACCTACGGCTCCGAAACATGGGTATTCACCACGTCCATTCTCAACAAATTAAAGGTGAAGCAAAGAGCCATAGAACGAAAAATATTGGGTATTACTCTGAGAGACCGAAAGACCAATATTTGAATACGTGAAAAAACAAAGGTAGAAGATGTAACTAGGATAATAGCCTTATTGAAGTGGAGCTGGGCTGGCCATGTCGCTAGAAACGAGAATGATTGGAGTGGCAGACTGCTCAGATGGAGGCCATGGACACAGAAACGAAGCGTAGGGAGACCACAAGCAAGATGGTCTGACGTATTTGAAAAGGACAGCTGGTTTCAATAGGTATCGAGTAGCGCAACACCGACAAAATTGGAAAAGCATAGGGGAGGCTTATATTCAACGAGTAGAGAACGGCTGAAAGAATAAGAAGAAGAATAGAAATACTATTTAAATAACGGCGAAAGATATGTGTGGAAAAAGATTATTTGATGAGAGATATGGTACAATGAGGCTGCGGGACACTGTAAGAATTTTTAAAAGTCAAAATGTAAAATGTTTGAAGGGCCGCACGAGAAAGTGTGGCGGGCCGCGAGTTGCTCATCCCTGCTTTAGAGTATAGAGATCCTGCATATACAAGGCCTCTCTACGACATACAGTAACTATATTATCACAGTGTGGCCATACGGTGGACAGGTTTTCTATTGGATGAACGCAGAATCTACCATTAGTTTTCCAAGTTATTGTCATTTGTAGCAGTGTACAGAATGTTTAGTTACAAAAAATTACTAATGTCAACGTAAGGCATTGACATTTTATAATTTATCAAATGTAGTTTAGTATTGATGTATATTTATGTTATTTTATATACAAAAATAAAGTAAGTAATAATGCAAACTAAATTTTAACCAAGTAATCATTTTGACTTTAGTAATTTTTTGTTATGAAATCTCATACACCGTTAAAAAATGCCATTCTTTTTATTACATCACTATGGTTTTCCGCAAAATCTTATTTTGACGTTGGAGTAAACATGGCGCCCAACAATCGTATGGCTAAATGCTTGAACGTGTTAGCCTAAGTCCTAATCAATTTCCCGCTTGACGAATTAAAAATCACCGACTTTTTAAGTATGTTCCCAACCGTCACGCCATCGTTAGCAATTTACTGGAATGGAAATAGGTTATACCTCGTTCTCGAAGAACTGAAATTATAAACTTTTTCATGACAGTCCTACATCTGCTCACTTGGGTAGTTATAAAACCTTTTGTAAGATCGCAGAACCATATTACTGGCCTAAAATGAGTGCCGATGTCATCCGCTGCATACGCCATTGTGAAACATGTGCTGCGAGTAAAGTTAGTCAACTTGCTAGATCTGGTTTAATGGGCCAAAATAAGAAGGTTTTATACCCTTTTCAATGTTTGTCAATTGACATAATGGGTTCTTTACCTCTTACGAAAAATGGTAACACTTCTGTCATAGTTGTATGTGATTGCCTAACCAAGTTTACCCTAGTTAAAGCTGTTCGCGCTGCCACTGCTAAAGCAGTAGCTAAGTTTTTGGAGAATGAAATCTTTCTCATTTTTGGCGACCCTCAAATTTGTATGGTTGATAACGGACCACAATTTATAAGTTCTCAATTTAAGGCTTTGATGAAACAATACCAAGTTCCACAAGTTTGGTATAATGCTTCTTACCATCCCCAAGTTAATTTTGTCGAGAGAGTTAACCGAGTTATCGGTACTGCTCTTCGTTCCTATCTTTCGGATAATCATCGTTCGTGGGACGAACATCTTTATCAAGTTTTATACGCTTTGCGTAACGCCGTTCATGAGGTAACAGGTTACACCCCTTCTTTCTTAAATTTCGGGAGGACTGCACCAGTTTCTGGGACTTATTACGGTCGTCTTAATAACTTTCAAGAGGAAGAGTTGTCTTTAGAAACTCGTGAAGACCTGGTTTCAGACGTTAACCAGCTTTCTGAACTTCATCAAGACGTTGTTAAACGCCTCAATAATTCATATCAACGCAATTCCAAACATTACAACTTGCTTAAGCGTCCATTAAAATTTAATGCCAATGATTTAGTTTGGAAACGAAACTACGTCTTATCTGATGCTTCTAAGTCCTACAATCAGAAATTGGCTCCTAAATATGTCAAATGCAGAGTACTAAAAGTTACCGGTCCTCTTACTTATCAGTTAGTGACCGTCCCCGACAATAAAAACGTTGGAGTTTGGCATATTAAAGATTTAGAACCTTACTTTGGAGAAGGACAAGTGGAGGAGTGAATTTTGGTGCGCTTGATTGTGTGTATGATCGTATGTATGATGATGTATGTGCATGTTTAGCTTATCTCGCCTATTCACCCTACGGATAGTATCATACTATCTACAATATTCTTACCCTTTTCGACATGATAACCTATTTCTATTATTATGATTACTGTTTATTGCGTGCTCCTTTAAGCCGTATATTTTTTTGCTTTTAAGTGCTAGTTAAGCACCTTGAGCGATTCCCCAATTACCGATTTGATGGTACTTTTCCCTATCATTTGATTATATTAGGTGAAACCCTTATGAGTGACGGATTTCCTCGCTACTTTATAGATAGTGATTGGACCTTTTGTCGAACTCTTTTTGAGTCTATTGTTGATAGTGAAACAAGTGTTTAGATGAGTTGCTTTCGTGATGAATGTGTGAGCCTTCTTTACTTTTTCAAAGTGTGTCTTTCTGACGATGGAATTAGCCGTAATCGAGTTTCTAGACCTGCACGATATACTTAGGGTGGTTGGTTGGGCATGCATGGAAGGTCACTGTTTGTGAACGTCATCATCTAGTTCTTCCCCTTTGTAACGTATAGGGTGGTAGGTTGAGCATGCAGGAAAGGTCACCATTGAGGAACAACGTCATCTTGTTCTCTCTCTAGCCATGTCTAGGGTGGTTGGTTGGGCATGCAGGGTCGGTCTCTTTTTGGGAACATTTCCATCAAATATTTTTATATTTCCTTTCCCCATCTCGCTTCACGAGATATTTTTAGAGCGTCGGGTCAACACTACCGATTTCTTTATTGTTTTTATTGCTTGTATTTTATTTTTCAAGATAATCTTTTACTCTTATACTTTTTTGATATTGGGTTACCTTAGATTTAGAGTGAGTGATGATGATGCGGTGCTAGTTTTTCGGATGTTTGTGAGTTTCTCTGATGTTTGTAGTAGGGTGCATTGTGTCCTATGTGATGCAGTCGTTGGTTTTTGCTGTGTTTAGCAGTTTTTTAGGCTTCTGTCCGGTTTAGACAGAACGTCTATTTCTATGGTGGTATCCTATGTGGCTTATTTTCTCGAAAGAGGATTTTGCTATGGCGTTTGGTGTTGGCATCATCGAACTCACTTTCGAATTCTTTGGTTTCCTACATTTTTTAATGTTTTCATACTTTAAACTTTTTCCTTATAATTCCTTTATATGTTGCGGGTATGGTTTTTGGGATTTTGTCATGGGTTTTTACTCGAACCTTTCGTCGTAGTATTTCCAATTCTGCGATGTTTCATACAGGAGTAAGTTTTTGTGACTTATCTCCGGTGTTTCGCTGTGTGTTAGTTCATACAGTGTTTCAGTGTGCAGTCGTTCCTGGACTGTCCACTTTTCCTCGACCAGCAGGGTTTAGGGTTTTTTTGTATTGGCGCTCTTCTTCACAGTCGCTTACATTTGCGGTGATCACTACGGGGCCCGCGCTGAGTGTCTGTGATCAACGGCGTCCTCACGTTTTGCTTACTTTCAATTTTATTACAATAGCTTCCTTTCAAACAGCCCTGCGTTGACTGACTGACTGACTGACATCGGACTTATCCCTTCCAAATCCTTCTTCCGCAAAATCTTATTTTGACGTTGGAGTAAACATGGCGCCCAACAATCGTATGGCTACACTGTGATTATATAGCCACGTTACCTACTAGGACATAGAGTCCCTGTATATACAAGAGTTGGGACATATAGGGTGACTTATTTTGGATCCACAAACCATGGAGTACCTGATGTTTGCCGATTTTAAACTTTATGCATAGTTCTTTCAACTAAAACAAATGAAATATATTTTTATTACATCACATGGTCCTTGATTTATCGATCTAATGGCTCAGCTCTTAGTACATATAGGAACTAAACTAGGACACAATCTTTACCGCCCTCTCTGTAGTTGCGTCACGCTACTGAAAGTTAATGTTTTTGAAATTTGGCAGACACGTATATTTTTATTTTACCGCCAGCGAGGGCTGAAATATTTAATTTTTGGCTTTTCATCTCTCACGGAACACATTTGGGTTAAAAACGCTTTTTACTGAACCTGAACCACAGACAAAGTTAAAAGCCAAATACTTTCTCCAGAAAATGAGGACAGCAATATTTTCGAAAATATTACATGAATTACTTACCTTAAACAGAGCTGTTATATTCCAACAAGTAATAGATTGATTTTAAGCGAAGTTTAATTTCATTACATATTTCAGTTACAGTAACAGCTGGTAAATGTAATAGAGAAAAATATATAATAAATTTTCAAGTTACTTTGTTGTTATTATATGCAGTAAAAGCATTAAAACGTTTAAAATTATGCCTTATAGTATTAGGTGCCGCTTGCCTCTCTTGAACAGAGGGGTGTTATTGTTGAAACATGTTTACTCTTTTGTGACATTATCCTGTATGGGTTGAGTCTTATTTTCGGCAAATGTAAAGCCTGACCTATTTCAAAATTAACCCAAAAATAAACAAAATTTATTTTTTTTAACGTGCTCGCCCTGTATATATTTGTATGAAATTGTACCGGTTTCATGCAAGGTAGATATATAATATGTAGGTATACATAATATCGTCTTCCTCCGACAAATAGTTTTTGAGCTATACTGCCAACAGACAGACGGACGGAATTGAGAAAACATCTTTTTCGTCATCTAGGGACCTTGAAACGTGAAGATCTGAAGAAATCTCGGAAGACGATTTTTTCGTGATTTCAATAATACTTCCTTCGTCTTTCAGACGAGGGAAGTAAAAAGAAAACAAAACTAGTTAACAACAATGCTAAAGTTGTTCAAGTACTAGTTGCCAAACGTTCTTGGGTTTGAAATGAATCTGAATGGCATGCGGCTAGCGTACTTTGACCATCCAAATTTCGTTTTTTATTTTTAAGGTTATATCACAAATGACTAATCTTTAATAGATATTTCGGCTAAATGGGAAAACTTTGTTGTGGTTCATGTCTATGCTGTAGATTTCGCTTCCAATTCACAGATGTCAGCAGCTGCGAGTTTTTCTCCAACGCCTACACGATTTCAATGCTATAACTTTTGACGGAACTCCTGCTGAGGTCTACTAAATGCCGTCACTAGTCACTAGTAATTTTTTGCATGCCTTTTTTAAGGAAAAATCGTATTGATAGTTTCACAAAAATCGTGAAAAAAATTACACTCTTTTTAAACTATTTTATTGAAATGTCAATTTGACAGTTGTCAATTCCGAAGTCCTTTTCGACTAAATTTAGACCAAAAGGATCACTATGCAAAAAAACTACGTGTACAACACGTTTTGAAAGTGTTTTTTATTTATTTGCTTGATTCTCTCGGGCTTTGCCCTCGTTAGCAAACTACAAATTCATGAAAAAAAGAACTTTTAGTTGCTGTTATTTGAAAAGTAATCTTTTATATTTTTTCTGTAAAATAAGGGTTATTAGTTAAAGTGGCGCCTTAATTATTACTTACTTGTATTTTCATAAAATTTTCAATTTATTTGAATGGACGCATGTTTTCGTAAGTTATTTGACCTTGATTTATTGTACTGTTTGTAAAAATATATGAATTAATTGTTGCAAGGTGTTTAGTTTTGTTTATTCTTTGCTCTTTTAATTCTTCTTATAATTATTAGCATGTAACGTTGTTTGTCGGTTTGAAATTTTCATATAATTCTTTGGAGTTTGGTTGCGGAAGAATTGTTGGTTATATTTTTCCATAAATTTTTATTGTTGGGTTAATTGAAAAGTAGTCTTGTTATTACTGTAAAATAAAGGTTTCTAGTTAAACTGGCATCTTTATTATTTGTTACGTGTATTTTCTTGAAATTTTCATTTTTATTTGAAATAGATTCACGTGTTTTAAGTAGCTGAAAATTTGTGAACAGTTGACATGCAGTGCCACCTATTAGTTATTGATGTGAGTTAATTATTAATTCTCGTTGTATCTAAAAATTTATCAAGTTAAACTAATGGTTATTTTAAAAATGTTTTAAATTCTAATTTAGCTAAAAGAAATTGAGTTTGAAATGTTATTTAGTTAAAAACTTTCAATTTGTTTTTAATAATGTTATCATAAGTTTTGTTTAAGGTTTCTAAGTCTGTGTTATAATTTATTGCTTTTGGTGATTTTTAAATTTCAATACATTCTAATAATAGACGTTTTTATAAATGTGTTTCATGGTGTAATATTTTAGGATTGCTTAGATTGAAACTATGTAAGTTGGTCAATGGCGTGGTCTGAGAGCGCTGTGTTCGGTTTGTTTGGATTTAACTGTTTTGTTTTATTGACTGTTTGTGCTGGGTCATTCTCCTCTTGAAGTACTGTTTTGTCTGTCCGATATAAGTTGCATCACAGTTGTTGCATTGTACTTAGTAAATAATATGTGATTTTAAATTTTTGTCTGTTTTGGCTTTTAAATTTTTGTAAAATATTTTTTGTTCGGTATTGTGATTTTGAAAGGCTGTACAAATATTGATTTTTTAAAATTCTTTTTTTATTTTTTCTGATAAGCCAGGTATGTATGGTATTGTTGTGTACTTTTTAATTATATTTTGTTGATTGTTAAATTCTTCGTTTAGACAATTTGGTTGTAGATTGAAATTTTTATTCTTTTTTTATATTTCTGTTGATGAATTCTAAAGGATAATTATTTTGTAATAGTATGTTGGTTATAGTATCTAAATTGTTTTTGTGATGTTTTTTATCTGATAATAAAATGGCACGATCTACTAGTGCAGATAGTACACTTTTTTTATATTTTATTGTTGTGTTTGAATAGTAATTTAAGTATCTATTTGTTTGGTTTGTTTTCTGTACCAGTTTGTACTTATTTTACCTGTAATTTCTCTAGTTATTGTTAAGTCTAAACAGTTTATGGATTTGTTTTTGTTTTCATTTTCTATAGTGAATTGTAATCTGCGATGAATATTGTTGAAAGTTTTAAATATTGATTCAATATGTTTTTTTTCTGCCCCCATTATTATATCGTCAACATACCTTTGGTAAAAGTTGATGTGTTTGTTGTTTTTAGCAACTTTATTTTCACTATCCATTAGTACTAATTCTGCTATGACACTTGATATTGGTGAACCCATGCGTACTCCAAATTTTTGGCTATATATTTTATTGTTATATGAGAAATATGTGCTATTTAAAACAAATTTTAAAATGTTTAAAAAGTCTTGTTTTGCAATTTTTGTGAATTCATTGATTTTTTTGTCAATTATTTTCAACTGTTTGTAATGCAAGGTCTACGGAAATGTTAGTGTATAATGATAGTTTTTGATTGTCAATTATTTTTTTAAACGACCATGAATCTTTAACAATTAAGGTATTCTTTTTAGTTATGTTAGATAGAATTTTTCCTAAATATTTTGCATTGTGTGATATGAGTTGTTTATATTCTTGATTTTCAATATATTTGTTTGTTAAAAGTTTTTTTTAAATTGAGTTATTTTCTGTTTGTATGATTTGAGCGGGGTCTTTTTTTCCAGTGAGTATGTGTGTTTTCATCGTTTAGTAGTTCTTCCATTTTATTATTATACATTCTGTTGGTTAAGATTACTGTTTTTTGCGTTTTGTCAACTTCTGTTATAATTAAATCGTTGTTTCTTTGATTTTCGTTAATAATTCATGATTTATTTTTTGTTGTTTTACATTGGTTGATTTCTTTTTGTTTGGTTTATTTTTGAAATTAGTTAGTATGTTACAGATATTGGCTCGTGTAGTGTTTTGTTTTTCCTCATCAAGTTTATCTAAGCCGTTTTCAATGTTAATGATGAACTGTTCATATGGAATATTTTTTGGATCGAAAAAATTTAAATTTGGTCCATAATTTAGTATTTCTTGAATATTTTTTGGTATGTTTACATTTGATAAATTTTCTATCCAGTTTATTTGTTCATTGTTAGGCAAGAATTCTGTTTTAGTGTTGTGATTATTGTTTTGTAAAAGTTTGGAGTTTTGTTTTATGTAAAGTGATTGGATTTCTTTGTGTTTATGTTTTTTAATTTATTATATTTTGCAGTATTATTTGAAAGAAAAATTCTAATAAAATATTTTGGGAAAAATGTTTCTAAATATTGTCTATTGACATTAATTTTTTGTTTGATTTGGTTTGTAGTTGTGTGAGCATCACTTAACAAGGTTGATAAAGTTTTATTTGCAAAATCGTATAGTATATTGTTGAATTTATCTTTGTTGTTTTGAAATTGGAAAATTACATTATTAAATCTTTTTTGGTAGAAATTTAGGTATTAGTGATTGTTTTTTACATTCTGCGAGGAAACTTATTCTTTCACTTACCCTTACATATGTTTTACTTTCGCGGTCTAAGTCTTTGAAATGCTGGAGTATATCGTGGAGTTTTCTAAAACCAGCGCTTGAAATTCCTGGGGTGTTCGTTTTTGATTAATTCTTTTTGGATTGTGGTGTTGTTTTTGTTGTTTTCCTTTCGATGGCTTGCCTAGTGGGTTAGAGGAAGGAATTGGCTTCAATTTTATTCCTTTGTCCTTTGATTATAAAAAGGTATGTAATCACTCTCTAGTGCGATTACGATTTGAAATTTTTTAATTTTGAAATACAGCTCTTTGTGCGATTGTGAAATTATAAAGTAGATGAACTTACTGGATCGGAAATATGATTACCCGAAAGGGTTTTACTTTCCCCACCAGTAAGTTTGTCTACTTTATAGTTTCACAATTGCACAAACAGCTGTATTTCAAAATTTAAAAATGAACAAAAATATACTTTATTTAAACATTTTACTCTGTGAGCTTCTTCAGGACGAGGGAGAAACTTTTAACTACGTACTTTATGGAGAGATCAAGTTAAATATGGCACTTTTGTAGAAGTTTTTGAAACACATTTGTAGAAAATTTAAGTTAATTGTAATGAAATTCTCAGTCCCAAGAAACTTAAAAATGCGGCATTGTCTCCTAAACGTGTGTACTAAAGGCAGGTTTGAATTTTGTAGAAAGTTTTGCATTGAAACTTTTATTGTGTGTTTCATAGTTGAATTCTTCTGAATGAATAAATAAAAAGCTATTTTCTGTCCTTTTGGTAGTAGTAATTACAAAAACCTTTATTATTTGCAATTGCTGCGCTACGAGATATTTTTTCATCTGCTTTTGGTTATATTGCAAGCTTATAAAATAATTGCCACCTTATTTGTTTTATTTCTTTCCACTGGTGCTGTTAAAAATTATAATTTACCCAAATAACTTCGTTATTAAATAAACATGTTATTCATGCCATATATGTTTGAAACCAGATAAATACAAGCTAAAATTCAATTTTTATCAAAATTGCAGTAATAACTTTACAAGTAGGCTAATTATTTTACAGATTATTATATAGAACGTTCTATTAAGCCTATCTTCTCTCTTTCCAAATAAAAGAAATAGCGAAAATATCTTTTGTAATTAAAAAAGGACGTAATATCACATTCATAGTTTTAAGATGAACTACATTATTAAGTAAGAGCAAAAGTATTTAAAAGAACCCTTGTCACGGTACCTTATTTAGGGACGTTATTTATGATCCACTTTGAATATATCAAGGCTACATAAAGACGTGACAGCAATTTTTTTTTTCAATAAAAACACTGCTGTTTATTTTATTGGCGCTATTGTTTTACAGAATATAATATTTATAGTATATGTGCTCTAGCCTATCACAATTTCTACATATAGATACATAATATGGCAGATATTTTCTTTATTTTTTCCTTGATTTCCGCCCTTACCATGACTAATTCACCATTCAACTTGTATTGTGGTTCTTGCAATGAAATTGAATTGTTCAAGCACATGTATTTAATTACATTTGATTCATGTATCTGCTGTTAATAATGACATTATAATACCAATTTATATGTACATCAGCGATGAAGGTAGATATGTACTTGAATAAATTTATAATTATCATGAGCCGTTTTATAAAAAAAATGCTATTCATCTGCACTAAATCCATTAAATTTAACTTGACACATGAAACTTGTACAGTTATGTGGTAAATGTAAATTAAATTAAATGCCGTATACATACATGTATGAAGATATAAATGAACTACTAATTTAAGAAACAACACAAGACAAATTCTTTAAATAGAAAAATAAAATACATTTAGCTTTTAACTTATCGAAATGTTGAAGTAATGCATATTTACACATACATCTTTACTTACACTGCATTAATATAAACCAACCTACCGACTAAAATAAATAAATAAATAAATAAAACTTAGACATGTTATATTAGAGATATAATAGCCCAGTAGGCTTTCACTAAAGTCTGCATCTCACAACAATTGATTCCATTGTCGAAGTACGTTCTATTTAATTATCAACAAAGCATTCCAGTATCACCTATGTGTTTTCAATGCTGCAGGTTTCTTGAATTCTTCGTGTTTAGGATGTTTTTCGTTAGCATATCCATGGTTGATGTAAAATATATGTTCGTCTGTGGTCGTATCAAAAATATAACCTCGGACGAAAGAAAACAGCGCAGTTGAAAAAGCCATTTGGTTCATGAAACCTACCATCATAATCACCATTTTAATCTGTGGTACCACCCAGGGCATAATTCCTGCCATCATAAGCCCAGGAACGAGCATATAAGGCACCAGTCTTTTTATGCCCATGTTATTTTTCATTTTCCTGGCTTGAATACTACTAGTGTTGTTAGACCCAGCACTAGTGCGGTTACGACTTGCCCCAAAATTAAGAAACAAAGGTCCTTTCAAAACCGCAACGAGTTCTTGTTCGAGGTGTTTGGTTAAGACCTTCCCCCATACGTCTAGCATCGACGAAAGCTTTCCCATGGTGAAATTCCCTGAAGATGGCGCTGCACGCCCAGCTGAAGCTGCAGGGGTTTCCTTGGCCTTTTCAGCAAGTGCGTTGGCTTTCGCTTTTTTATCCAGCAGAGTTAAAAAGCACTTCAGCACACGGGTTTGACCGAAACACTTGATCACTTTCACCGGCCACTCCGCATCCCAGGTGCTTATAGTTTGGTTATTTTTATTGTCCCCCGCCATGGAGCCCCCGGCTTGACTCAGGCGGACTGTCAAAAAGCTCGCGGATAAGAGGACGAACACGACGCGAGAGCACATTCTGAATGAAGCAGGCGAGGAAATGCAGTTTGCCAGCAAATACTGCCCTACTTTCCAGGTGGTTTTATCTTTTTAATTCGACCTACTCCTCTCCTTCTTACTGACCGAGACTGGTGCTCCTGTATGCGATTATAGACAGCTATCTATTAGTTGGCTTGCTTTAATTATAACATCTAGGCTTTACAGATTAATATTTTACTGCTCTTGCACAATTGCGGTTTTTATTTAAAGCTAACATAGCAAATTTCTGTCGATGCAAATACGTCAGTATTCTATGAATTGAAATTCCCTCATATCGAAAACCACTCTGAGTCAAATATCTCTAAAATTCGAGCCAACCGACTAATGAACCCACTATATCAAATCTCCGTCTCGGCGGTGCGAATCTTTTGGTGAAGATCCCAGCCCACTAGATTAATCCCCAGTATTGGGGGGTGCCTAAACGTGCTGTGCGTGGGATGTATGTTCGTATGTGTACACGATTCCGGTCGCCAGGAACCTTCCTGAAGTCTTGGATCGTTTTCATACGATAGGTCCTCCGAAAATGAAGGCAACATTAACTTTTGAGCTATGGTCGTCGTTGTTTTTTTTTTATAAATAACTGGTTCATAGCGTTTCATTGTATTAGCGAAACGGAGTGATGCTGAGTATCGAAGTATTCTTGGAAAGCACGGAAGGGCGCTTTTCTTGGGTGGGGAGTACCGTATATTTTTAATTTATATTTAATTGGACTTCAAAGTACAGATCGGTAAGTTACATCGCTACCGCAGCATGAACATTGCTTTTTTACGATACGTTTATTTTGGCTTTATAAGGGGGCATTTGAAAATATTTATTTATTTATTTATTTATAGAAATTCAGACAGGTTAAATAATCTAATTACATGAATCACAAATATCTAAAACACAATAGTATATTGTATGTTAAGAGCTGAAAGTGCATTCTTGCCGCTTGCGCATGAATATTGCTGGTTGAGACGAAGTCGAAACCAGCAATCATGCAAAAGCGGTAAGCGCACTTTTAGCTCGAAATATACATACTATTTTTTCGACGACTGAGCATTTTATTAAAGGAAAATATCAAATTTCGTTTTATCGCAAAAATTAATTGACAATCAAGTTAACATTACTCGCGCAGTCTGTATGACATGTGACGCGATTATTTCCACAAATGACGGGCGTTGTCAAGGAAACATTCGGACGTGGCTACCTATTTTGTTCACGCGGAAACCCAAAACGCTCGGCGAGCGGCAAAAAGATGAAAACGCACGCTCAGCGGCAAATGTCAACTTTCTGTTGTCAAATGACAGTGAGAAAAATCTACTTTCGATGTCAGTCGTCGAAAAAAAATATTCTGCGAAAAACAACAAAAGACACAAATCGTACATAATACGGTATATCAGAATAACAAACATTTGTAACGGTAGGAAGCACAAGATACACTAGTTTAACAATCATTTAAATAGTTAACAATATAATTATAAATATGAAATGTGTGAATACCACATCCGTAAACCGCAGGCACAAAAATCCGCAACCCACATCTGATGTGTCACAGACTCCCGCCCCGAAATCCAAGCAGAGGATTTAAAAATTATTAAACGGATTTACAAATGGAGAACGATATTTATATTTTAACCACAAATCAGCGTAACTAGCTAAGAAATCTTTAATCAAAATTATAATAACGGGTTTTCCAATAGAAACGATATGTTTTTAAAACTTCATAGCAACCATATCTAAAATTTTAGAAATCTCACTAGCTGTCATTTGTTTTTAGTATAGTTTGACAATTCATCATGTCAAAATACACGCTTCAACAACGTTTGGTTATTATTCAAAAATTTTATAAAAAGAGAGAAAAGTTTGGTGAGTCTGTAATCTCCAGAAATGGAACTGTTAATTGGCCTCCAAGAAGCTCTGATTTAACACCTTTGGACTTCTTCTTGTGGGGTTATTTAAAGTCGTTGGTCTATGCCAATAATGCTTACAGGCAAGCGGCAAGGGGCGCCAAAATGGCACCGAAAAAAAAAGAATTTCTTTGGTACTATTTAATTAAAGAAACAAATAAACAAGTGGACAATTTTACAAACAAATTAATTAGTAATATTAACGATTTTAGCCTAAATAATGCTAAGTATAATAATGCAAATTGCGTCCAACTGGTTGATACAATACAGTGCCTTGTGGAATTTCCAAAGGGAATGTTAAATGTCTACCAGTTTGTAACGGCGTGTGTTTTATAAATTTCAACTATATCAGTCACAGTATTAGTCCAGTAAACGAACGAAAAATAGGGGAAATAATTCGTGTAGTCGCAAATTTTTGTACAGTGGTAAGTGTGAGTGCCATGAACAACATACTAAAAATCCTGACCGGTGGGGGGTGAGCGGGGTGGTGGGGGAGCCTTTAAAGTTAATTTTTTCACGCTTTGCTTGAATAACTCGAAAACCGCGGCTTCTAGCGAAAAAGTGTCCATGTACAAAATTAGAATTACTAGTTTTTTTAGCCCACCGTACAGGTGGCCTTATTCTAATTATTTGCATTTTTAAAACTCAATATAATACAGCAGTTGCGACAAGCTAACTTAAATTTTAAACAACTGTTGGAGCAGATTGCACATATTACATATAGGTACATTCACTGCATTGGGCTCATCGTTGGTACACTGACCCATTGCAACAATTAGCAGAACAGCACAGGCCAATTTCGAGAGCCTACTTATTCCACTACTATAGTAACTTTCGCTACAATCACTACCCGCTGAAATTGGTTCAATTTAAGACACTCTTGCGACTTACACGGTGGCAGCTTTTTATTTAAAAAAGAATTGCTGAAATCGGCCTGATGCAAGACTCATACAAGGCACCGACAAAAAAAGCTTCACGTTTTAAATATATTAATTACTACAAGACGGTGTGACCGTGTGGCTGTGAGTATAGAACCTTATTCTATGTTCATATGTTACTAAGCATAATAATATGTAATTATTTGTTACTATTGTATTATTTTAACATATTTGCATGTCTTTATTAGCTTTTGAGCGCACCACATAGGTGGTCTTATTCTAATTTAAATAATTTTTGCATTTTTAAAATTTAATTGTACATAAAAAAGTTACAGAAGAAAATGTTTTCAGCGTCCATAATACAAAAAGCGCGCTGTGAGAAAAACAACTTTTGATAGATCGAATTATAGTTGAATAGTGTTCACAATTATCTACAAAATAGGTAAAAAATACCTTAATGCTGTTAATAATACGGAAACACTTAGTAATGCAAATTACATGAATTTGGAAATTAAAAAAACATTGCAGCCAATAGGATTCAAACTCGCTTTCACTGATAAATGCATATGCTTATTGTTGCGTTATAAATGACGCAGTGGCGTTCCGATTGTGGACGAAATGCGCCCGATCGGTGCCGATGAAAAGGTGACGAAGAGAGGCAGGTAGACCACACGATTATACAGGGTGAGTTTTTTTTCATTATCACTATAGGGATCTCGGAAACCGTGAAAGATAGAAGGTTGGTTAAATGGAGAAAGAATTGCAGTTTTATGAGCCTATTCGAGATGTGCTTTTGTTTCTTTGAAAAAATCCAAGCCCTACTAGATACAAGCAAAATATTAAAATTACTTAATTTCTTAAAGTCGGTCTAGCGCCGTTATTATTGAAAATAGAAAAAAAATAGGAATAAAAGTTTTAGCTATTTTTACGGTGTTTATCGTACACTTATTAGTTTTCTTCTAGCTTTCATAGTTTTTGAGTTATAACATTAAGTTACATTTTTTTAAATAGCAATCATAGTTGGCTTAGACATTTCTAAAAAGAGCTCACTTTTCCGCTTAAAATGACATAAGGTTTTTTTATACCTATTTTGACAAATAATTCTTTTATAATAATTTTCGTAATAAGAAAATGACGAAAACAAAAACTATGAAAGCTGGAAGGAAATTAATAAGTGTAAGATAAACACCCTAAAAATAGCTAACACTTTCATTCTTATTATTTTTGTATTTTCAATAATAACGGCGTTAGACAGGCTTTAAAAGATTAAGTAATTTTAATATTTTGCTTATATCTAGTAGGCCTTGGATTTTTAAAAAGAAACAAAAGCACACTTTGAATAAGCTCATAAAACTGCAATTTTTTCTCCATTTAACCAACCTTCTATCTTTCACGGTTTCCGAGATCCCTATAGTGATAATGAAAAAAAACTCACCCTGTATATAGGAATTTATCAAATGTTTTACAACCTATCTGCTTTTTTTATTAGAATTGTGGTTTACACTCTTGTTTTCTGTTCTTATTTTATTTGTGTTGCATTATGTTATTTTAACATTTAATTGTTTTAAAACTTATTAAAAATGTTGAATTTATTTTTGAATACCTACCTGTTCATTTTGAGTACATTACATCATATATCCGGAGATAAATGTAAGTCATACAGTAACATTAGTATTTTTTGTCACATATATCGTTAGTGTCCTGAGGGGCGCAACACTTTTGGCTTGCCTACAGTAACAGTTTGCCTAGTTACGGCCCTGCCAATAAACCTCGAACTATTGACGCTTTGAAATTGAACATCGAACGCTGCATTAATGAAATTGCAGCTGATGCATTGCACAAAGTTACCGAAAATTGGGTTCATCGGATTCGATCCTGCAAACGAAGCCGAGGTGGACATTTGAATAATGTGTTATTCAAAACATAATTGTCATAAGTTGTACTATAAAATAAAGAAAAAGTTTTGCTTTTGTCTCAAATATTTTGTATTTCATTTAATTTTAAAAACATATCGTTTCTATTGGGAAACATATTAGTTTAAAATCACGTTAGGAAATTTTTGTAGTTGATTGATAAATCAGAATTTATTAGTAGGCATATTTCATTTATGTCTAAACATTAGTAAAAATGGAATATTAAATGCAAAATTAACTGATGGAATATGAAACATGGCGACAGCGCTACTATTGTTACAGACACACGCATATTAAACAAAGATAATAAATAATTTTCATGAAGCAAGTTATTCCATAGCTTGAAACAAAATTATAAAAGTCACAAATTTCTGCGATTGTTTAAACTTTGAATTTTGAATTCCCCACGCAAATTCTTGGATCTGATGAAATGGTAATTAGGATAATTGTGATACATTTTGTAATACAGTAAACGTAATAGTTTATTTTGCACTTTTTCTATTGCCTTAGTTTTTCCTATTTTATGGAGAAATCAGACTATCGATGCGTACCCCAATTCAGGTCTCACTAACGTGTAATATAAAATTTTAATAGTTTTTACATTCTGAAATTCATAAGATTGCCTAATAACGAAACCCAAAGTTTTATATGAGTCTGCAACAATGTGTTGTATGTGCCTCTTGAATGACAGTGAGCTGCCATATAATACACCAAGGTCCTAACGTAGGTACTCAGTTTAGGTCTTCACCGTTGATCTTATATTTGTATAGTATTGGAGCTTTATTGCGACTGAACGACCTTACTAAGCAATAATTGACATTAACCGGAAGTTTATCTTTAAGGCTCCATTCAAACAAATTATCAACATCCAACTGTAGCTTAATGCAGTCTTGCACTGATTTGATCTTTAAGAACATATTTTGATCATCAGCAAACAATAAGCATTTAGAAAGTACTAATACATCGGGCAAGTCATTAATAAAAATCAAAAATAATAATGGACCCAAGTTTGAACCTTGCGGAACTCCCGAATTTGCTGTAAACTTACCCGAAGTATTTCTTAAACAGATTGTAAAGGAAAGCGGCGAAGAGAAACCACTATTCAAACGATTCAAACCCCTAGATTTAATTGATAAGTGTATGTGTGTGAAACTACGCATGTATAATCCGTCGCTTGCCTTGATTAACAAAAATTCCGTCTTTATCAAGTGTGCCAGCTAGCCGAATATCGGTAATGTACACATTATGGCCACTTCATGTAACTGGCGCTGGTTGACACCATCTGGCAGATCACATATTTTCCTTTACGTGATAGCCTTTATCCAGCCACAAAAAATTTACATACTTGATGGAAATTCATTATAGGAGACAATTCCTATTTCCACATGAAGGAAGAAAGGCAACGAGACCTTTTCAAAAATTTAACACAAGCTTTCAAAAAGAACGTGAAATTGTGTGAACTAGCGTCAGTGGGTAAAATATGAACTATTGAAATAGCCTAGCTGGTAGGCTTTGTAAGAGTACTGACATAACCTATCAACGCAGGCGACGGTATAGGCCATTCACAGTGTCCTGCTCCCAGGAGTCTGTTATATGTTTTTATTAGGTTGTATGTATGAATTATGATGGAAGTCAAACTGTGACATGAAAAAAGCTGCCATTTTATAAAACTGCTTTATTGGAATCGCTACAATTTTAATGTTAAAATGCCGAAAATGTTATGGAAGGAGACAGAAATTTAACTGGCAACAGTGCAAGCCTTCAAAACTCATAACCACAAATTGAAGACAACATAACCCAATTTTGTCATGTCTAGTTATTTCGCGTGCGTACCAACAAAAATGTCACCTCAGCATAACCTGCTAGGAGGAGGAAACATCGAGAATGTATTATAGCTTACTTATACGATAAAAATACCTTCAAGTAATTTAATCATGATAAACTAATTACTGAATCTCTATGAGGCAGATTGTAATATGATTAATTAAAAAATATGTTATTATTATTATTATTATTGTTATCATACAATGGTCATTTACAAAGAGCAGACTTATAAGACCAATAAAATTGGGTTTTTAATTTCTTTCATTTTTTTTCTCAAAAATAAGAACATGGAACCGAAGACCTAGAAAAATATCTTCACGTTTATAACGCAAAACGTATTAGTTATGATATACAAAAGACTGAAAACATATTTGAGAAGAAATATAAGAAAGAATGATTAAAGTTAATGTCACAATTTTTAAATACAAGTTACGGTTTTACGTAAATTCGCATGGTGTAAACGATGACGAGAGAGTGTTTGATAATGCTTTTTATAATAAACTAAAGCAGGTATAGTATTCGAACCAGAAATTGGAAAGCTATTTAAAATCAGGCCAGAATTGAGAACAGTAAGTCACTTCGTAATTTAATTCATAAAATTACTGTTTGATTGTCATTCAGTGACACTTCGACAGTAACCTTCAAATTTGACAGATGCATTGGGAAGTTTGGAAGACATATACGTTTTTCAATATTTTCTATGCTACTATACGGTTTTAAAAACTCAACTAGTTCCTACTTAAATCATGCACAATGTTACAATGCCTTAACAAAACAGTTACATGTACAGTTTGCAGATGAACTGTCACTACTTGAAAGCTGCTTGACATTAGAATATTATTCACTGATTGTATGAAACCAACTTAGACATGACTTACACTTTTCATGGTGTACTGGATTTTAAATAACTTTCCAATTTTTGGTTGGAATACTATAATAGCAGAAATTTTAGAGTAGGTAAGAAAAAGACAACAATGCGGTGGAAGAATATGGAGAAGAGCAATTTAATGAAAACGGACAGAGATAATAGAAATTGTGAATAAAATAATCTATCAGTGTTACATGTGTACTTTCAACACAAACACATTTCCAAATATACGTGGACAGAAGAAACGACAAATCTAGGATCTGTTAAAGAGTACGTAATTGTTAAAGAACTATCAAAGTTAAAAGTACAAGATTCCAGGGTATACCGAGGAGCAACATGTAGCAGTGACCACTTCCTACTAAGATCGAAATTGCAGATGTAATAATAATAGTATAAAAGTGACTATTCAATTCACCTGTCATCTGTCAAAAAGTAACCAATGAAAATCCAGAATTCTGACGTTTCTTGACCAATCAAAAAAATATCAGTGGATATATCTTCCTAGAAGGTATTCAAGTGACTATTTTTAACAAATGCTGTTTTTATTAGAAAAAGTCAATATTAGTGTTCTGTTACTATAGAAATTGCGTAGTTTGTTGCTAGATTTACTGAAAACTAATTTGAAAAAGTAGTTTGGTTCATTAAATAGTCCCTCGAATACCATTCTTAGTCAAAGTTAAGTAGATTATTTTTGCGGTGGTGTCACTACTCATGTCCATTGCGCTTTGGATTAGGACTCGTGCTATCGCACTCGTCCTAATTGTACCAAAGCGCAATGGACATTCGTGACACCACCGCAAAAATAGTCGACATAACTTTGACTACTCATGGTATTATAAGTGAATATTTATTGGCAGACCTGGAAGAAGTTCAATATAATATAAATAGTTTGGAAAACAAAAGTATTCAATTTGATACAAACACAGATTAAATAATATTACGTTTGTAAATAGAGTGATGTAATATAACTATGGCGTCAATATTCGTACCACAATAATAATAGAAAACAAAATGTTTGCAGGTGAGCGGATGGCCCTGCGAGCAAATGCTCGCCTCTCAGGCGGCTGGTCCGGGTTCGAATCCCGGCATACTAGTGGGATTTTAAAAATCGTAAGCTCCCCGGCTACCACGCTAACACCTGTGGTAGTTGTTAACCCCTAAACGAGGAAACTCTTCCTCACTTTCAACGGGTAAGGCTAGCCATCTACCCGGCCTAAGGGTAAAGAGGGCTCACAGAACCTATAAAAGAGGAAGAAGAAAATTTTTTGCTTACGGAAAAAATATATAGGTATTAGATGTTCTGAGCGCAGTTGCACAATCGTCATTTTTATTTAAATTTTGTTAGGTGTCAAAAGTGACAAAAATTTTTTATTGGAAATATACCGAATAAGCATTTGGAAAGTCGTGCAATGGAACTTGTTACTTCATTAATAATATATTTCTAACGAGAATGTGATAATAGAGACCCATTGAATACCGCCAGGAAGGTAATTTCAAAGTCTTTTTAATTAGCTAACGCAAATTTATAAAATTTAGCAGGTTCCGGCAGCATTAAATATCAGTATTTAAATAGTAAGCTCTATATCTACATCTTAATCAATGAAATTAAATGTGACTTCTCTACCCAAAAACGGCCACATTTAAACCTGTAACTTCCGTTGATAACTTCACTAAATCTGCTATTCCAAATAGGATTTATGAAATGTACGAAAAAGTAAGCCCAAATGTTTCTAATATAAAATATTTAAATGTATTAATAGATATATTTTGGCGTATTTCAATAATCTTGTTTTTAAAACAACATGTAACCTTTTATCGTGAATAAAAAAATCTAGTGTGATACACTCACACAACTTCCTTTTACAGTGATCTTATAATTAGCCAAACATTTTATTTTTAATCTTTAAGCATTTGTCAAAAATTTTCAAAAATTACAAATTCTACAGCAACCGTACAAAATAAAGCGTTAGTTCGAGAAACAATTTTTTTTCTAAAATTTTAGGCTGAATTCAAAAATGTAATAATATACCGAGTGTTCTAATTAAAATAGGAGTTGAAAACAAAAATAGGAAAAAAAACCAAAGAAACCCATTTTAGAGGTATTCAACTGGAAAATCGCCTATCTCACATCAGAGCACATTAAAAATGCAATAAAAATGTTAAGTTTGAAAAAAATCGTTAGAGCCGTTTTTGAAAAAATCGAAAAAAACTGAAAAATCAGAAGAGTAAACACCTACTTCCGGTTATGCGATTTTCTTCAAAAGCTTGCTGTCGCATCTACATAGTACACAAAATTTATATATAAAGTTTCAATGCCATACTTTTCGTTTTTAAGATATTCTGTTCACAGGCAGACAGACAGACAGACAGACACACGGGCACACAGACAGACCAATGAGCAAAAACATGTTTTTTTGAACCCAATTTCGAATCCAATACTTCCTTTATCGTAAAAGGAAGTAAAAACTGAGAAAAGAAGAAATTGTTACGGGCTGCCAAGCCTCTTTGCACACAGTCTTAAAAAATATAGGATATAAATGGCAAAAGGATAATCCTCGAAGGGGTCTCATGGAATTGAACGTCTTTTCTTTAAAACTAAAGTTTTCGGAGTGTTATCAGCACATAAATCACTCTAGATAAGACATCGATTTGCAAACTGTAAAACTGTAAAACTTTACACAATTAATTTTAACTTTTAAAAATCTGAACGCGCTTATTCCTACAACTAGGAAAAACTTTAAGAAAAACTGTTTAGCAGTCAGGCTATCAAAAAGCATTAGTAGTATTAAATTTTGCAGATATTTTCAAGAAATTACTAAAACTTACTTAAGGCAAGTATTCACACTTCCCTATTTAAAATGTGCAAATAATCTAGTTTGTAATGTATTAGTTATAATTACTTGAATGAACGCATTTAGAATGCGTTTTTAATTACTCGTCCAACTGTAAATACAGAACTAGCTTTACGATTGGAGAGTTAAATCGGTACTAGTTCTTATCCATTTGCATTTCAAATTAACTTTTTTAGGATATAAAAATGTAGGTGAGCTGCCTCGTTAATTTTATACTAATTAAGATCCTTCTATTCAGTATTAGGCATCGGCGGATTTTTTCAGAAAGCAAACAGGGTTTACATCAATTGCTTATTTGAAGGACGCTGGCATCTGCATTTAAGATCAGAAGGAATTGGGTAAAAAATAATAAACAGTATTACATTCAATGTCTGTATATAAATACAATGTAATATTAATTGTGAATAAAAATTCCAAAAAAGTAACAGTGTTGCAGAAAATAGAAACCCAAGTGAGGAAGCGAAAAAAAACAGAATTAGATTAGGCCTTGGTCAGATTAGTCGCTTCTCATATTTGTTTTACTTTCTATAGCAGTGCCAATTTCAAATTCAAATGTCAAATTCTTCGGGCCTAAAAATAAAAGCCAAGTATGTAATACCGTTTCCGGATCAATAGTACGGCCGGCTCTAATTCCTTTTTCTTCGATGGCAGAATATAAAATGTAATTAATTCATAATAAAAAGATACATAGTAGCGTATATTTCTTCTATAGAATTATCACAAACGGTCAAGTATACTACTTACTATAAGTTTTACACTTGTGAATAGATACAGGCAAAATTATTAAATGGGCTTACAAGACACAGTTGATTGAAAAATCTTACGTTTCTACAAAAGTATAGTAATTATTTTTATGTTGCCGTATATATCGGTACATTATAAAGTAATTGTTAGCTTCTTCTTTTATTTCTTCTTTTAATAGCTTTACCCCCGTTTTGTTAGAAACCATCTAGCCTTTCTTTTCTTGTTACAGATACATATATAGAGGTCCATGAATCTACCAAACGCTTTGGTGAGCGACCAGGTCGTCTTTTGGAATGTGGCACATTCGCTGTTACAATTTTCGCCAACTTGTTCCCTTTCTGGCTAGCTGAATATTCCATATCTTCAATTTGTTCGGAGTTCAGAGCATCGCATTCTGTCTCTGCGGCTTCTTGTCTTAATCGCAGTGTTCTCATCTCTGCGGATCTCGTTAAACGTTTTGTTTTCTGTGCTCCTGCCATTGCTTCAGCTTACACATGTTTTATACAGGGTGTTTCATAACGTACGGAGGAGACTGAAAGGGTAGCTAGAGGAGAACAAAATATTTATTTTCTTAATAAACTTCTGACTAAAGCCCAACACCAAGAAAGTTACAGCAAGCTGAGTTGGATAAATTAACGAGCATTCTTTACAAACTGAGATAGTAATTTACGTTTCAAATTGAAGCAGGATATATTTGAAAGTTAACTAGACAATGTTGAGTTAAAAATATAATAAAAATTAAATAACATAAAAAACTTTTCTTCAAATTGCTTAAAAATCGGTGTTCACTAATGGAGAACCGCTGGCTATTTATTAGTAACTAAAAAACAAGTAGCATTAGAAATTTATTTTAGTGTTAGTTCATTTAAATGTCAAAATTAAGATACATCAGCTATTAAGTGTTTAATTCAACTTAAATGGCTAACTACAGTAACCAAGATTATGTAGATGTGATTATTATGTATGAAGCTGCTGAAGAAAACGCTGCACGTGCAAGACGTATGTATTCGAAAAAAATACAGATCGTCAAACGCCTTCCAAAAATACGTTTCTTCAAGTAGTCCAACGCGGAAGAGAGAAATTTACAACCTAAGAGTGGTGATGGTGGTGGCAGACCAAATCAACATGGGCTGAATGTGGAGGAAGAACCTTTAGAAATTGTTGATGCTAATG
The DNA here is from genome assembly GCA_940337035.1 of Agriotes lineatus. Classification (NCBI taxonomy): domain Eukaryota; kingdom Metazoa; phylum Arthropoda; class Insecta; order Coleoptera; family Elateridae; genus Agriotes; species Agriotes lineatus. The sequence continues at coordinate 42,349 of CALNHX010007392.1, read as the reverse complement.
CAACTACAAGTACACATTAAGTTTTCCACGAATTTGGAGTGTCTCCATCTTTTGTTTGGCGCAGTAATGGTAGGGGGCTGATCAAAATCTGCACGCGATTCGCCAGAGTGGCTTTCAGCAGCATTTTAGTTTGAATTTGTGGGGTGGACCTTAATAGGGTCTTTGGAATTACCAGCACGTCTTAGTGGCCATTCTTATTGGCAGTTTTTGCAAAAAGTTCTGGCAGAGCTTCTTGAACATGTTCCTTTGGATGTGCCACTACCATGTGGTTTATGCATGACGGCTGTCTTTTACATTTTAGTCATGCTGTATGAGATTACATCGACAACATCTCTCTGCAAAGATGGATCGGTCGTGGTGGATGCATGTCATGGCCCCCCACGCAGTCCAGATCTCAACTCAGTGGACTTTTTTTTATGGGGTTTTATGAAAGAATTGGTATATGCCACCGAAGTTGATGCAATCAACGAACTGCGCCGTCTCATCAACGCTGCAACAGAGCAGTTACGCCAACAATTTTCAAGGGTATCGGAAAACTGGATTGGTCGAGCGCAAGTGTGCGTTGAAATGCGGGGTCAGCATTTCGAACACCTAATGTGAATGATTTTGTTATGGTGAATTGCCTGCAGTTTATTTAATAATAACATTTTCTTTATTTGAAAGATATCTTATTTTTTACTGTGTGTCTTCTGTATAATTAAAATTAAACAGCAAATAATCAAATGTTGTAAGAAATATGTTTCTACGGAAACGAAAACGCAACTATATTTTTTCTAATTTTTCCTCATTATTACCAGGCATTCAATAAGTGGACATTAATTTACAAGAACTTTAAACTGCTGTTATTTTTATGTTATTGGGTTTTGGCTAAATTTAAAAATAACTTTACTTTGCTCCCCTCTAGCTAACCTTTCAGTCTCCTACATGTGTTACAAAACTCCCTGTATAAATTAAAAACATAAGTGTAGCAACGATAGTTTATTTGCAGCATTATACGTTTTGAAAAGAAAATAATAAAGTTATTCAGAACTTTAACCTACAATAAAGTTAAATTTAATATAACTATGTAACGGCCTATTTTGGTGTTGCTGTTCGCTGCTTTAAGAACATCCTATTGAATTTATGACTACTCTTTTAATTACTGGCTCTATGGATTTTTGAGAGTGGAGTTAACTTCAATCTGTAGCTTTTATAAGCGACGCGAGTCGGAATTTTGAATCGGGGCGCTTCATCTCTGCCGTCCAGCTAGTTAAGTCGATTTAGCGTCGAGTGTTGAAAGTATTCCCAGCTTTCTTAAAGCCGGTGGTGCAGTAATTTCAACCAATATGCAAACTGCGTAAATATAATTTTTTACTGCACGTGCTCATTGGGCCGTTATCAACCTTTGCAGCCGTACACCGTAAGTGAGTTTTACTGAGACTGTTAGTTAAACTGGTTTTGTAGTTGTCGCGGTTGACGACTGGCGCCCTTCTTGTAATTTGTTAAATTTTTATTCAATTTTTAATCTTAAGAATTATCGCTGGATTCTTACCCATGACAACAAATCTCCGAGAGTTTTCAGCTAGTGAAGTTGTGATCGCATTTTGTTGAAGGGCGGTAGAAATATCAATAGAATGTTATTAACGTCGAGACATCTTATAAATTTAATCGTTTATCTTCTTTTTACTAGTTACACTCTTCTGTAGCTTTGTATTCATCATTTTCATTATTTACATCTAAATTACCAGTTGATTGTATTAAACCAGGTGTGGCAGATCATCAACATTTTCTGAAATTATGAGTATGTATTCTACTCAACTATATCTTTAAAGTGAGGTTCATATAACCCCATTTGCATTTAAGAAAAATATTCAAATAAAAACTATTAACGCTGCGTTACAGAATTTTGTTAAATACCGTACGAAAAGGTAAAACAAAAAATGAATGAAGTGTAATTGGGTAACAGCTTTTTTTTATACTTTCATCGTCTAAAAGACGAAGGAAGCAGGTATTGTAATTGTAAAAAAATCTCCTTCCGAGATTTTTCCCGAACTTCACTTTTAGGATTGTCAAAACAACTTTTGAATCTAGCGCTTTTCGGCATTTTTCCGCTTTTGTATTACAAATACTAGTACTTTTCTCGCTTCAAACTAGGTCGAAATTGAGAGTTTAGCTATGTTTTAAAACTCAATTTTGTTCATTTTAAATACTAGCGTCTCTCGGCTTATTTCATCATATCTTGGGCAATGTTTTATTTAAATTCACATATGGTTGTTTGCCATATAATTGACGCCTTATCTTAATTGCCAGTTTGGCGACCCATTGTCTGACTCTCGCGTTTAGGTTTAGTCCCGGGGTACCTTTATTTGCGCTAGATTCTGATAAAATGTGTTGCACAACTTGACGCAATACTGACGTTTTTGTATGAGTTAGAGAGAGAACAAGTAAGTAGCGCACGCGCGCGTCCCCATGACTTTAAGATTCCACCACTAGACTTGTAAGAGGCAACACGTGCGATCGTTTATTCCGCTACGGCGAAGGCCAAGAGCCTCCGCCGTAGCGGAACAAACGACAAAGTTGAAATTAACTGAAACTGTGAATGGGTGTTTTTGCTGAAGTCCTTGGTCATCTAAGAGACATGCTGTGCAGTTATTCGCTTAGTAATTCTCGTACCGCGGAGCTGGCAAGCTTCGATTGACGTCTTGGGGTGGATAATTAATTGGGAACCTCTTTTGTGCTAATTGTTTGTAATAAAGTTACGTGTACCGTACCGCACTCTTGCCTGTTGATAACCCTCTACCCTCTGGGGATTTAACATCGTCTCGACCCGCTAGACAGATCGCACCCTAGGCCGTTTCTCGCAATTCTTCAAACATTTTGGAGGAGTCGCTGGGGCACAGCCTGCAGCTCTGTTGGATATCATAACAATAGCAAGATGAACTAGTAGTGTGTCTTTTGCAGTCATTTTAAAGCGCACAATGTACAATGAAGTGATTCTTGTGTTTCATAATTTTTACGTAACGTAGTTGTCAATTAAAATTAAGCATTTAAACTGTTGTTACTGTTCTTAAGTCAATTTGGGTATTTATCGCCAAATCTTAATCTTTGTATTTAGCGTAATGTGGGGGGATTAAGGTAATTACCGTAATTGAGCCAGATTTGATGGTTTATCGTCAAGATTTATTGTTTGTAAATAGTTTTTTGTGTAACTATAGTTGTTAAAGTTTTGAGTCAGTTAGATCATTTACCGTCGCATTTACCGTCGGTATTTAGATTAAACGTTGCACAAATAACGACATTAACCATCATCCAGTATTTCATTTAATGCTCATTGTTCACCTACATATTTCTACGTTAATATACTTTATTTTCCATTAGTTGTGCTTTTCTTTAGTATATTTATGATGTTTGCATGTGTAGTTTGTGATGTAAAGGGATTCAGGTAGCTGTAGGACAATGGAAGCAAAGTAAATCTCACGCAGCTATACTTGGACCTTGGCTCAAGCACTGCCAAGGTTGAATCAGAAAGGTTGGGTCATCGCTTCCACTTTCGCGGTGAGCCCACCTGTGTGTTTTCTCGATTTAGTAAAGTGGTGGCGTCTGGCACTTAACATCTTTATCTCGTTACCGGCTCGTTGTCCTAATTAAGGTTGTACTGAACCACCCCTTCAAATTCTGAGTGTTAGTTGGCAACTTTACAGCCCATCTTAACATAATTGGAGCAACGGATCCGAGAATTTTCCGATGTGTGTCATTTTATCGGGTAACTGACGGTTGAGTATTTTGAATGTCAAATTTATGTCATAACCATGTTTTCGTCTTGTAACAGGATCCCTAGATGACGAAAAGCAGGTTTTCTGAATTCCGTCTGTCATTTTCAAAATTATTAGTTTCAAAACTTCCACTTGTGAGGGAAGTTCCTTGTAAAGTTTTTTACATATTTGTTACCGTAGTCTTGTTTTCCTTATTCTTTATCACTCCAGTTCGTTTAATAGGGGTTTTAGCAAAATATAAAGGTGAAATAGAAACTGTTACGATTTTATAAATAATATAAAATTAGTTAGTTAGGTTAAAATGGATTGTAAAGTGTGTATTTTGATAAACCTATCACCGTCTGCTCTTTCAGGTACCGAGACAGTATTTCTCTACGTTTCCTGGCCTTTTTTCTATTCACCACCCTTTCTTTAGCTGGCCAATTCTGTAACGCCTGTTCTTTGCTAAAGAGTGAAGCAAGGTTCCTATAGCAGCCCACCATCAGTTAGGGGAATTGAAATTACGGACCTTTATCTTTTTTTACCAACCTGTACGACGATAAGAACATTATTTAGGTGGCTGCTATAATATTTTAGGTTTATCGGAAATATCGCAAAAAGTTCCAAACTTAAGCTACTATAACGGCTAAATAGAAAATTCAGTATGGCACTTCTTCAAGATAGCAAAAATTTATTAGATAAAATTTTTTATAAAATTTGAAAAATTACTTGTACTTTATGAGTTTTAAATAAACTATTTGTAACTCAAATGTATTTAAACGACTGCTACGAAATTTTAGAATTCGCGGTAATATCGCAAAACGTAAGCCATTGTATAATAACGATAAAGAATTTGGTACGTTATTTTTGCGCGATAGTAAATTTTAATGGGTTATAAATTTTATGCGAATGATAAGCATATGTGTTCATAAAGTTCTGCAATCATTTGAACTTTTGAATTTTGAAATAAAATATTTGCGTCTGAAAACAGTTATTAGAATTCCATCATTCACAAAATCAATAATAACAGAGTCCAATTTGTATTTATAAAACTAAGAATTGAATTGGTTATTTTATAATAAACCTGTATTTGTTCCGGAATTTTTAAAATTTACTTTCAAGTCCCTGCTTATTTAAACTTGACCAAAAATCGCTAAATTTAGTGTTAAACTAGTTGCCTCGGGTAATGTTCAGATGCCCAGGATCCCTTCTACTAAAATGTATAAAATACAGGAATAACACAGTGTGGAAATAAATTGTATAATGTATTTAAGTAGACACAAAATCATTCTTAGCTAATGAAAATGTTATGTAAATGAATATTATAAAATATAATTCCTTTGGTGTATTAGTTCGGCGTTGCACTCTGGCTCACCCGGTTGCTGTTCCTGGATCCTATAAAAGAAATTTCGAAAACGATAGGCGCAGGTGATCCGAAGCTCTTATGTACTGGAACCGACAGATGTGAAACAGACAATATTTGTTCTGGCGTCAGTTATTTATAGTTGACGAGCGAACGAATTCAATGAAAAAAAAAATTGTTTAACGGTGGTTGTGATGGCCACGGCCAGTGTATAAAGCCTAGGTGGACGTTGTGAATTGAAACAATTTTTTGGCTTCGCTTAATTGTTTCGCCATTTACCAATTTATTTCAGGCTTAACCTGTATATTTTTATTTGAATTATATATCCTTTGCATTTTGAATTCGTAAATTTTCCAAAGCAGCTTATTTTGTACCTGTATCGAGTTCCTTTCGTTTGCGCGATGCCCTTTCTGACCTGCGCTATCTCTTATCAGAGTCCGAGTCTTCCTTTGGGCACGAATTGTTCGTACCTGGCACTTGCTATTTTGGGGCCCGCCGTCTCCGGCGTGGTTAAACAATGTTCAAGTCAAATTACGTGCGCTCAACCAATTTCTAAGAGCTTTGTGTTCCTAAGGGCTGATTAAGATTAGGTACGATTGCGCTTTTTTGTCTTATTATCCCTATAGTAATTACATTTTTTCTTAGCTCTTAAACAATAGTTTTAACCCAAGAATTTGATCGGGAAGGCAATGCCACCGCCCAGTTATAATCTTCCACACCGGCTAATGCCTTATTCACCTCTGCCGTTGGGAATGTTGTGCTGCTACGATTACGGATGTATCCAAGGTGTTTATAGCCACGTCGTGTAGCAACCCCTGACCAACATCTTTTCCCTGAGTAGAGGTTAGTGCCAAAAGCTACTATAGACCGGCTATTCCACGATTACGTTGTGTTAAATTATTTTCTACACCTGAACTTTTATTCTAAAATTATCATTCTTAAAATTTGCATTTACGCTTACTATCATTATAAATCTGTAAAGCTCAATTTTATACATGCTCTTGTATGTTCATATTTAAACTTTTACGCAAATATTTAATTTTGATTAATGTAGTTGCAATTTTTGATGTGTATTGATCCGTTGTTAGGGGAACATTCACGCTTTTTGATTTCAATAACCTAAAAGGGTTTTATTAAATGAATGAGGTATGCATATCCCACGAATGTTTTTTGTTAAAGTGATTAAAATAACCCGAAAGGGGTTCTTAATTTTATGCGTGTCACAACCTTCAGTTTACGTACACAATTTTGTTCTAACATTATTTGCATTTTAATTATTCAGATTATTTATTACTGACACTTCAAAACTTTTTATTGATTATTAATTAAACGTTAGTCACTTGCAGTTTATTTTCTCTTATTATTCGAAATCTTTTGATTTCTGGTGCCCATTTCCTTTTCCTTTTTTGAAGACATTCCAGGGTACACAGCTGATGATTTGAACCTACGATCCAAGGCCTCCGAGATTAAGCTAGCTAGGTCATTACGGTGAGTACAAACATTACAGAGCTACCGTGGTGTATAAATGATAAGGGGGTTGATCTGCGATTACACTACCATTGATTATTATTAGTGATCGATCGCAGGTTGGCTTCTTTATTGTTTCAGAATAAGTTTGGACCACTCAGAATAATATAGATTGGTTTCTATCTTACGCAAAAGCCTTTGCTAGTTCGAATCGCCGGGGAATCGGTTGAGGTTTTCGGTCTGGATTATACCGGCGGTCTGGAGGTTTCTCCTAATATTCTGATAAGCCGTAGTTTATGTTAAATTCATAACGAAGGTTATGGCAATGTTGGCCTGAAGATATCCTGGAGCAGAAATTAAACGGGGTTTCTACCAAGATGGAAACCGAATTCATCGGTGCTAGATAGGGTAGGTACTAGGAGAGGAGCTCTAGGCCCCAGGGCCGGAACCTAGAGTTGGTAGTCAGGATCAGGTTCAAGTTCAAGTCTCAAGTTACGTTAACTAGCTTCGGATTCTCCTTTTATACCCTTCGGTCGCCTCGTTATCGGGACATTTATAGAGGGCGTTGAAGAAGGAACTGCTTGGCGTACCGGTTTACGCTACGTCCATGCATAGCGGCTAAGATCGCCTATGGAAAATCCGAACACTATGGAAATGTGAGTGACGATTGTAACAGGAATTAGCGCCATTCAAATTTCTAGCACACTATTTGTGCCTTTCGTAAATTTGCCGCGGGGGCTAACATTACAATTTTATTAATTGATCAAGTCTACAATATTACATACAATGTAGTTATACATAATAATATTGCTTTTAAAAGACTGTAAAAAAAAGGGAAATAATAGATATTCATTGAGATATTTGATTTTTTTTTTAGCTTTGATATTCACTGTTGTTAGGTTACATAATGGAAATAGTATATTATATCATGAGGGACTAAAGTGCATCATTAAATCCCGCCAGTGAATACTATTTCCTTAGGGCCCGTAGAGCCTGAGGGAAATAATCACTCATGGGATTTTGGCACTTTAGTCCAGTGTGGTATACGCTATTTTTTGCACTTTTGGAAACATTATCATCAAATATTTGAAAATTTTGAAATCTGTCAATTTGAAAACTGACAAGTACGAGTTTTATTAAGAACAATCAAACGGCGCGCTACGCGCACGTGTGAAATAGGATACGCGATAAGCTCCGAGCCGAGCGCCAAGATAAGAAAAACAAAACCTAAACCAATATAAACATCTGTGAAGCCGGAACGTGCCACGGACTCACGGACTCACGGACACACGGACACACATTAAGGAAAATTATATTATAGATGTTGTGTACAGAGTGATTTTTTAAAAACTGAATTGCAGCAGGCCCTGGATAGCCTGAATCAGTTGGCAGTACTGAAGTGTATTGTCAGTCTATCTCAAATTCGAGATTTGCAGGTTAAGTTTTGCGCCAGTGTGTGTCAAATGACAAACAAAACCTAACCGACTAACCTCGAATTTGACATAGACTGACAATGCACTTCAGTACTGCCAACTAATTAATTTTAAATACAAATTTTATTAAGAATCCTGGTACATAAATTTACCATAGATACGGTAACATTTTTACTTTAGTCTCCAGGGGCTAAAGTAATTACTTCTGTCCCTAGAGATTAAATGAGCTACTTTAGTCCCTGAAATAAGTGACTAAAGTGCCAACTTTAGTCCCGCAAGTGCAAAAATGTGTATTTCTCTTATTTGTTTATTTTTCTTCTATTCTGTGCTCCTAAGACATGTTTCTTCTTATGTTTTATTTTCATCCTATTCATTACACGCTTAGGTCGTCATTTCAGCTTTTTCTTAGTCGACTTATACGTCTGTCGTTGGGTGATTGCAATGAGCAACCATCTCTCCGCTGTCATATTGCTTATATGTTCATTCCATTATTGATTTCGGTGGAATATCCACTCGCTTATTTTCCTCACTTCTATAACCGTTTTTCTTGAGATTCATTGACGTAATTTCATTTCTGTAGTCTTTAATAGAGAAATTATTTTGGATTTTTGAAGATCTTAGAGTTTCTTCTTTTTCTTGGTAATTATTAGCTTCTATATCCTTTATTAGGGCTGACATATTAGTTTTTTGTCATGGCAATGTCGTTTAACTAATTCTATCAAGCACTTTCCCATGTAGCCGAGGTCGGTAGCTCTGTGGTAAGCATCCTGACTACTGATCTAAGGGTCGCGAGTTCGATTCCCGGTCCTGGCGAGGTTTTAAGAAATAAAAAAATGCAGATGAAAGCCTCTACAGAATTCCATCATTCGGAAGTGATGTAAAGCCGTGGGTTCCATGTTACTACGATGTGTAGCATGTAAAAGACCCCTTGCTGAGGTTGGAACTCCTTAGTCTCGGCAAAATTCTAAGTAGGACTTTGATCATATGACCAAAGCAGTGGGTGTCTAAAGTACCTGGTACTCTGCATGCCTAGACCTTGTCCATTAACAAACAAACAAACTTTCCCATGTGTCTTCAGTCATTTGATTCGTTTCTATGACTTTCGTTATTTGTTACGCCATAATGTGCGTTCATTATTTAATTTGGAATTAATTAATATTGGTCATGCAATTCAGGAGTTTTTAGGTTCTGTAGTATAAAGAGATTTTCCTTTTTTCTTTGCATTTATCTCTTACATCTTGATGAATACATAGTGTTCCTTTAGTAGTTATATTTTCATTCGTTTTAGTCGCATGTGTTTTTTAGCCTCATTTATCGCAGATTTTATGGTTTTTTGGCGCCTTAATTTATCAACAGTAAGATCGAAAGTGCTCAATTCTTGCCGGAAAAATGTTATTTTATAAGCATTGGTTGCTTAGCAATTAAATGAGAACCAATCGACGAAGGCACGAGCGCGAAGTGCGAGCGTTCTTATCCAAGAAATGGGGTTTTAATGTGTTTTATGTCCTACCAGTACATTAATTGAAATTAATGACTCTATTTTAAGGTATCTTAGATACAAAATAACGCTCCAGGGCAATTATTTTCTTCATAAGAACACTAGGGTTATTATGAAAAATTAACAGTATTTGTTTCCATGGATACAACTTTATTATGCACCACTGTCACAATGAAAATTAATGACAGCTCAGCTAATGTCACAAATCTAACTTAGATCAGCTAACTAGATACTATATCATAGTAATTATATGAATTGAATTATGAATATGAATTAGGTAAGAAAATTGGTAGGACATAAAACCTTGAAGGCACTACGGGCATTATGAGCTAAGAGCCCGCGATTGTTGTACACACCTCGGGCCAAAGCCCTCGGTTAGTACACTAACAATCTTGGGCTCTTATTTTACTCATAATGCCCTTAGTACCTTAATAACTATAATTGCCTTCTATCAATCACTGCAAATAGAAAAAATTGAAATATTACTATAAATACTATAAATAAATTATAAACTTCACCGTTTTTTGTATGCACACAATTTTTGACAGGCGATATTACATCGGTACTTTGAACTAGCTTGTGGTTTTACAGTAGTTAAGTTCATAGATGGTTAACCTGTTTAATCAATCCTTCCTCTGTAAAAGAAAATATTCAATCTACAGCCTATACGTTCCCAATTGAAAGAAGAAGCGTAGGAGCTATATTAGCTGTACGTAATGTTTGAAAGTATCATCAGTAATGTATGCCATAGCAATAAATTATATAATAGTTATTAATGGTATAAGAGGGTTTTATATGCTCGAGAAATTACCGTTCTCGGCCTAGTGGCCTCGGGGGCTCAACTTTTCCCTCGTGGATTATTTGTAATAACACACGAGTACCATACAAAATTTTATCCAATAACATAAATCCTGAAAAGTCATAGTGGCAATTTCGAAGAGATTCGTTTTATAAGTTAGGCCGTACTGAAGTGTATTGTCAGTCGATGACAAATTCAAAGTTGGTAGGTTAGGTTTTGTTTGTTATTTGACACAGATTGAAGCAAAACTTAACCTGCAAATCTCGACATTTTTTACATGGATTGACAGTGTTTTAAATAAAATAAAACTCTAGGGTTTTATGGCTATGAACCTTTAGGGGTTTATGGCCTACATAATACAACTGATATCAGAGTAACTATGCCGCTATAATACGTGAGTTGTGGATAAATGTCTAAAAATTGCAGTAACATAGTTGAAGGTTTATTTTCGCATTTCTTTCTTATTAATCTATGGCCTGGTATTTTTGTATAATTTGATAAAGAAACGGTTACTTTATTGGTTAATTTTGCTTTTGATAGCTAACATATTCTAGTTGTTACTCAAATTATGTTTTTATTATGTTATTCTAATACACTTAAAATTTTACAAGGTGTTATTTATTGATTTCATATTATTTATCATTATTTAAATCCTAAAATACCCTAAATTTTAGTTAGGGAATTTGTTCTATTTTTCCTCCTTTTAAGTTATTAATAATTATCTGCTTTGCTGCTGGATTGTTTGTGTAGCTTAATAACTTTTTGTTTACTTCCTCTAATTTACAAGATATAATCTTGTTTTATGAAATAATTTATTAACTGAATAATTTACATTTAACTATTTATGAAATGTATTATATATATACAGCCTGTTCAAAATTAAGTGTGCACTATTGCTATCTCGGTTGCTAGTATAGTTACGAAGTTAGTTAAATTAGTAAAATAGTAGCATTTTTCGTGCCGATTAAAATGGCGTAAACAAAAAAACAATTGAGCGTCGGGTTTTTGACATATGCCAAAAAATGCATTTTTTTTAAATGGAACCCTATACGTTTTAACCTATTCTGAAATAACATTACATTCTCTACAACTAAGTTTAAATGAGGTGCTAGAATTGTATTTCAAAATATGTCAAAATGTATAAGTAGGGTGTTCCAATAAAAAAAAACGTTTTGCTAAATATCTCAAAAGTGCAATGTTCAATTGTTTTTTTATAATTACCACCGAAATTCACGTACAAAATACTACTACTTCGCCCGTTTAACCGACGTTGTAGCTCCCATAATAAACAAGTTAGGAATAGTGCACATTTAATTTTGACAGGCGTATATCTCCATTGTTATTAACTTTAGGATAGTAGGGTCTAAAAAGTTTTTTGTTCAGAAGAGGATTGGCTATCGATTGACGTCAAAATATACAAAGGGTTCCATTTAAAAAAAATGCATTTTTCGGAATATGTCAAAAACCCGACGCTCAATTGTTTTTTTGTTTGCGCCATTTTAATCGGCACAAAAAATGCTACTATTTTATTAATTTAACCAACTTCGTAGCTATAATAGCAACCGAGATAGCAATAGTGCACACTTAATTTTGAACAGGCTGTATATACAGGGTGTTCGGATAATAGGGAACCATACATTGATGGTGAGTTCTACGCATTAAAATAATAAAAAAACTTCATATGCAGTATTGTCCGAAAATCGTTATTGGCGTAGATACCGACCCTTAAAGTTTAACTTTTTTTAATTTTTTTTATTTATTTTTTATAACTGAGTAGATAACTACTTTAAACTTGGTGTACGTGCTCTTTATTAAAATGCTCACAAACAAAAAGAAAAATAATCGATAACATGTATTTTGAACTGGCAGTTAACCTAAAACTATATTTTCCTTTTAGTCATAACTTTTATATCTGAAGACATACCTCCGATCTAGATACGGCATCTTGTAGGGAATAAAAAAAATCAAAATTAATGTACTCTTGTTTGGTATGCGTAACATAAACCGTTTGGTTAGAAATTATATCTAAAGTTTTAAGGCTTCTCTTTTCAGGGTTATTATCTGATTAGCCTTGATAACAAACATACCACACATTGATGGTGAGTTCCACGCATTAATATAATAAAAAACTTCATATGCAGTATTATCCGAAAATCGTTATTGGCATAGATACCGACCCTTAAAGTTTTTGCAATAGCTGTATTTTATTTTATTCATAGAACACATATCAAATACCATAAATCTAAATTTAACATAATATAAAAACAACACACAGTTTGATGTTTCTTTAAACTTTATGCTACTTTTATAAACATTCACAGCACATGTTCGAAATGCCCTCCGTTCATGCGTATACAGCTCTGCGCTCGGAGCACCAACGATTCCCTTACGCGCGCGAATGTCGCTAGTTGACCACGTATAGTTTGACAAGCATCTATTATACTCTGTCTCAACTCTTCTAAATTCTCGATAGGAGTAGCATAAACAATAGCTTTTAACCATCCCCACAAAAAAAAGTCCAGAGGATTTAAATCCGTCGATCTTGGCGGCCATGGGACTGATCCAGCCCGTCCTATCCATCTTTCTGGGTAGGTTTCATTAAGGTACTGGCGCACTGCATTACTGAAATGAGCAGGAGCTCCATCCTGTAATAACCACATGTTTCTTCGGACTTCCAGCGGAACATCTTCAAGTAACTGTGGAAGATCGTTCTCTAAGAAAGATAGATAAATCGGTCCTGTTAATCTATTCGGAAAAAAATGAGGTCCTATTAGTTGATCTCCGAGTATCCCAATCCATACGTTTACGGACAATCTTTCTTGATGTCCAGCTTCAATAATTTCGTGTGGGTTTTCTTCTGAGCACAAATGAGTGTTTCGAAAATTTATAAATCCGTCTCTAGTAAAACCTGCCTCATCTGTATACAAAATGTGAGACAGAAATGCTGGATCAGTGGCGCGGTTTTGCAAAATCCACTCGCAGAATTCGATTCGCCGTGGATAATCACCAACTTTTAATGCCTGAACCTTTTGAAGATGGTAAGGGTGTAACAGTTGTTCGTGAAGAACTTCCCAAACTATCGAGTTAGACACTCCCTCCGTTAAAGCAATCCTTCTCGTACTAGTCCCAGGATTTGCCGCAACTAGATCTAAAACTCTTTCTTCCATTTCTGCAGTACGCGTTGTCCTTGGCCGTCCACGATTTAATTGAGAAGAAATAAATGTACCCTCTTCTCGAAGGCGTCGATCTATGTTGCCAAACATATTTTTATTTGGAATTCGGCGATTAGGAAATGATTCCCTATAAAGACGTTGCGCTTCTCTTGCATTACCATTTGCTCGTCCATAAATTAGATGCATATCCGCCATCTCAGCAAAAGTATAATTAAAATTCATTGTTAACACAAACTCAAACGTCAAGTTAAACAATAATAATTGCACGTAAACAACTCGACATCAAACAAACAAAAGTTGCATTTTTGTTATCAAGGCTAATCAGATAATGATCCTGAAAAGAAAAGCCTTAAAACTTTAGATAGAATTTCTAACCAAACGGTTTATGTTACGCATACCAAACAAAAGTACATTAATTTTGAATTTTTTTATTCCCTACAAGATGCCGCATCTAAATCGGAGGTATGTCTTCGGATATAAAAGTTATGACTAAAAAGAAAATATGGTTTTAGGTTAACTGCCAGTTCAAAATACGTGTTATCGATTATTTTTCTTTTTGTTTGTGAGCATTTCAATAAAGAGCACGTACACCAAGTTTAAAGTATTTATCTACTCAGTTATAAAAAATAAATAAAAAGTTAAAAAAAAAGTTAAACTCTAAGGGTCGGCATCTACGCCAATAACGATTTTCGGACAATACTGCATATGAAGTTTTTTTATTATTTTAATGCGTAGAACTCACTATCAATGTATGGTTTCCTATTATCCGAACACCCTGTATATATTGTAAATTTAAATACAAAATTTTCTTTGCTTATAACTAGTTATATGTTTTGCTGAAGAGCGTCAAGCAAGCTGCACACATTTTACGAATTTAGTCTGTTTGAATTCTGTTTTGCTTTTCTATTGATTTACTCTTGTCATTGTATGTCGACAAGTGGCTTTAGATTGGCTCATCTAACTATTCGCTCTTTGTTTGCCAAAATTGGAAATTTTAGTGATATAGTAAAGTCTTTGGATTACGATGTAGTTGCCGCGTCTGAAACATGGTTAAACCTCATCTACAACAAATTATTAACAGAACTTCATAAAATAACGAAATTAATTTATCCTTTGATAGTTTGGTACTGTTGGGTGATTTTAATATTGACTTTTTAACCACTGATAGAGCAAGCAGTGAATTTTTATCTTTTAGTGAAAATGTTGATCTAAAACAAATTATTAGGCATTATCTGAGCTTAATTGTTTTATTGTTTAGTAAGGATTTTTTGCATGTAAAATATAATTGTTTAATTAGGATTGGCAGGAAGTTGTCTGACCAAGATCTAATTTACTGTACCTACACCGCGGACATTTCTTGCACTGGCGAATTTTACAAAACCTATAGATCACTCTGCAATACAAGTTATGATCAATTCTCTGCTGATTTGTTTGATTCATTCGTCATTATTAATTAGAAGACTAGGTAACCCTGCTCCTCTATAGATTACTTCTAATCTAAAATTCTTTATGAAAGAACGCTTCGAAGCTTGAAAATCAGAACCAGCCTGGCAACATTACAAACACTTTCGTACAACCAGGCAAAATTACAAAAAATTTCGTAACGTAACAAAAAATTCTTGTTTAAAAGTAACAACTCAGTTAAAGTGTGGATAGATCGAAAGCAATTAAATTTAGGTAAACATAAAACTTAGTGGCTTTATTCTTAACGAACATAGAACCCAACAGATACAGGGTAAATATTGTGAAGGAGACAAAAATAGGCTGTAGGCCAGCTTGCGCCTGTTCTGTTGCCACAAGCTGAAATGGCGTTCGAATCCTTCCGCTTACAATGCTTTTTTAATTTACAAATTGATGTAAATCGCATTACTAGCGGTTAAGTTTATTGTTTCAGTATTATTAGGAACGTTAAGATAGTTTTACCCCTAGTTAACTTGGATTTTTTAAAATTTCTAATAGCACAACTTCCACTTACGAAGGAAGTTCTGAGTAAAGCCCGTTATTAACTCATATTATAAATTTTATAATATCAAACGAAGTTTTGCCAAATACTTGGAAGTAGAGATGGGCGCGTGAGTGAATTTTCGCTCACGTCACGCACGTTTCACGCTTGCTTTAAACAGTCACGTTCACGCACGTTCACGCTCACGTTCACTCACGTTCACGGCGTGACACGCCACTCACGACGTGACACGTAGCTTTTATTTCAAATTTAAATTCAGATAGAACAGAATGTTCAAATTTAAAACCAATGAAAAAACCCTAAAGAGAACTAAAAATATGTTTTGCACCTGACATAATTTACGTGATATGTTGCAATCAGAATAGTTGACATAAAAAGAAAAAAATGAAAAGTGACTACAATAATTTCGACAAGGGATAAATACTGATTTCTCACAAATATATTTCTTGCAGCTGTCTTCAAAGACATTACTTTTAATACTAAAAGCTGTCATTGGAATTGACGTTTCCCTTATTGGTATGAGTACAGAAGGTATATGTTGCTAGACAACAGTTTTAATTCGTAGGTTTGAAAGTACTTTTTTCTACTCCTGTAACTAAAATGCCATTTAACATACTAACATACACGTCGCTAAGTGACCTTTTAATCATGCCTTCATAACCTATGACTAAAGAGCCTCTTAGTCATGAGCTGAAGTTGGCAACGATGTTTTAGTCATGGGGTGAAGTTAGGTTTAAATAGTATTTGCTTTATTAGCCACAGCCAAAACTAAAATCAAGGTAGTTTTTAGCCGTCACTTTGACGTTTGTCAAGCATAATTTAACCTAATATAATAAATGTCAACATTTTAATGAAATAATATGATGTTATATTCTCTAAATTTGTGGTCGTAGAAAAAGTATAGTATGCAACTCGTTTTATAAACTTATTAGTCACTCATTTTATTAAACACTCGCTTCGCTCGTGATTAATAAAACTCGTGTCTAAAATGACGTTTATAAAACTTGATACATAATATACTATTTTCTACGGTCACCTTTAAAACTGACTATTAAGCGCTCACTGTAAATGCGAAAAGTTAGCGATTCACACATTTTTTCCCTAGCATTTTAGCATCGCAACCACGTAAACAATGTCTTAATGAAATAATCGCGTCACTTCATTTTACTTTACGCATCGCCATGGCTAATCTGATTATTAATTTAATTCGTCATTTTTCTGGAACTGGCTAAAATTATTGACAATTGCATCACGGTGCGTCCATCATCACGCAACAGATTTATTGAGTTTCTGAGTTTTTGTGAAGTTGAAGATGGAATCTGAAGGTAATTGCACCCCGCCTGAAGTATTTGAAGCGACCCAGACAGCAACCAACGAGTGTTGTTGCCGGCCAAATCGCTCGGCCTTTATGAACGGCGGTACGACTTCATCAAATGGTGTGTATCGAAATTTCAATTATTTAACAATTTTGTTATTTATTTAGGACCGTAGAAAAATTTTTGTATGTATTTCGAGTGTAAAGAGCCATTTTGGTATTCGGTTGCTTTTTCGCGCCTCGCTGCCGCTCGGCACGAAACTCGCGTTCTCATACCAAAATGGCTCTCTTTACACACTAAATACATAAATATCTATTTCCGACGACCACTACGAAAAATGCCAAAAATGGCATGGCTTGGTGTCACTGAAAGTGACACATTGCACAGGTCACCTGAAAAGGTCACGTGGAGCGTGTGTTTTCCGTCTTGTAACACTAGTGCGACATGGTCTCCCGCGAAACAAGCCGGTTCAATAATCTAGTAAGCTAATGTCACAGAAATAGTATGACAATTGTAGTTGATGTTCAAACAATAATTGTTTCATTTTGCGGTTAAGAGTGGTAAATTTGGTTTATATTATAAAGAATCAATAGTATATTGATGGTCGTCGAAAAAGTATAGTGTATAACACGTGCTGATTGGATATTTCACACTTCTGCGAATCGCATTCGTGTGAAATATCCACCTTTCAGCACTAGTTAGACAATATACTAATTACGTACAAGGATCAACATTTTCAGCGTTAAAGCGAGTATACAAAAAAACATTACTTTTATTAGAATAATAAGTTCATCTACACAAGTACACAATAAATTGGTTTAAAAATATCATCTACACATCTACACAATACATTTTTGGTTTAATAATAAAACGTAATTAACATTTTCAGCGTTAGCCGAGTATAAAAAACAAACCATTACTTTTATTAGAATAATAAGTTCATCTACACATCTACACATTAAAATGTTGATTTAAAAATAATATGTAATCAACATTTTCAGCGTTACGTGGAATTCTGCGCTCTTCTAAAATTCGCCCAGCTGTAGAAAATACTCTTTCGCTTGTAGCGGAACTTGCCGGTATGTTTAAAATTTCTCAAGTTTTTTTAACAGTGGCGTATTTACACTGTTTTTCCAAAATCCTAAAATGTCATCTACATTTCCGAATTTTAATTTAACATACAAATTTAGTTCTATTTCGACATCATTATAATTACATGTGTCATCGTCAGAGCTATCTCTAAGTGTAGAAAGATAAGAATCTGATGCTGATGTACCAGTTTTGAGTCGTTTGCTATGTATTTTATCATTATCATCTATAGTTTTATTTGCATTATAATTTTCTCTTTTATGTGAAGGTATGAACGTTAAGGATTTATAATTAGGGTCCAAAAATAAAGCCACATAATGTAACTTGTTTGGCACAATTTGTGATTTTTAAAAGTTGCTGCACCCTGCATTTTTTTATTCGTTACTAAATATTTAACGTGAAATTAACGTGAAACGTGAATCACGCCTTGGAAATTTTCACTCACGTTCACTCACGTTCACGTCACGATTTTCAAATATTAGTCACGTTCACGACGTGACACGCCGTGACACGACGTGACACGACTGTTTTCACCAAAAACATTAAAATATTTAAGACCTGTCAGTATATTGCTGAATTTTTCGAAAATTGTGGAAAAAATCATGAATGTTCAACTACGTAAATTTACTGTATCAGAGAATATCTTACCTCAAGTTCAATCAGGTTTAGACCACGTTACCAAAGATAATATATATTATCTTTGACGTTACACTTGCTGTGTCGCATTACTTGCAATTAGTGATGACGTTTTTACAGCATTGGATCATAGAATAGCAACTATCCTAGTGTTGTTGGATTTGGCTTTCGATACTATAAATCACTCTACTTTGCTACATGCTTTTCCATTCTTTGGCTTTACACCAAATGCTATAGCACTTCTTTCTAGCCATTTAACCAGTAAACTTTAAGCAGTGATCTACAGAAAGAATCAGTAGAAATGTTTAATCTTTACTTCGCGTCTCCCTCAGGAATCGATTTCGGGACCAATATAGTTTACTTTATATACCTCTCAATTTAATACTTGTTTAATATATATACCACCATTTCTATGCAGAGCACAGCCAATAAATGCATTAATGCAAGTGAGATAGCCTGAAAGTGTGAGGACGTAAGCAAAGACTTGGAGGAGCTTCGGAACATTGCTAAATCGCATTCGCTAATATTAAACCCAAATAAATCAAAGCCGATATTGTTTTGTAAAAGATGTGATCGAAATTTTATTCAGTCTTAAACTCAAATACATATTGACGGTGCTACACTCGAATTGGTTAGTCAGCTAAAAATTTGGTTAGATAATGAACAAAGAGCTAAACATGTTACGACTACTGTCCCAAAATCGCGACATATTAAACGGGATCTTCGAAAAACCTTATGTGAATCTTTAATGCTATCAAAACTGAATTATTGCGGTTCCATATACGTGTCTTGTTTATCTTATCTGAACTAGGAAAAGATTCAAAGACTTTAATATACATGTTTGAGGCTGATATTTGGATTTTGCAAATACGATCATATTTCACATAGATGTATCGACATTCGGTGGTGAAATATGTTGCACTTTATACTAAGGTGGCTTACAGCTGCATTTCAAGATTACCGTAACCTGGCGGATAAAAGGACCAGATTTGGTATGAAGGTACCTTAGGGTATACTAATAAATATTAGCTTAGGAGCATTCTGGAATTTTTAAAAATTTACATGTACAACACTAAAATCCAAAATATCCGACAAATATGATGCAATATCACTTTTAACACAGTCTATTGAACTGTTGATTTTGAATTACAGCTTTAATCCAGATAAATACACTACACGCCTATTTTAGGGTAGTCTACATATTATATAAAATACAATAAAATATATCCATATCATTTATTACAGTAATATGTAAGTCCAAATATATCGTTACTAAGAGTTCCCAATAACAAAAAAATATTTATATTTATTCATTCAATCGAATTGAGTATGCAACAGTTATAATACAGCTTACAGTATTTAGATTGGCTCTCAAGGTAGGCCATGAAAGACGCTGTGGTCATATTTGATTTCACTGAATTGGCAATATGTGGACGTAGTAAGAAGTAATTGTCAAACATACACAGTTTGGTTATATTTTAAATGACAAGTAATCAGTAGGGGTGGGTAGAGGGATTTCGTTTTCGCAGTGACTAACGTCATATGACAATCTCTTTGTGTTTTAAAGTGTGAAAATTGCTTTTCCTGCTGATTTTGTTAATTCTGTTAGTTTGTTATTGTTGCCAATTTTGTGTGTGTTGTTAATTCTATTTTGAAATGCGCCATACCACAATGTTGAGTACACTTCTGATTTATTGTATCATTTATTCATAATCTATAGCCTCTTTTACCTTTCGGTGTCGAGGACCATCCATACCTAAATCATTTAGCTTAAATAAGGTTAACAATTTAATGTCAATATGATAGATGTCAAAAGTGTTACCATTACAAAACTTGGAAATTACTAGAATGTAACATTAGTTTCGATTTTCACCGCGGTTCAATCTAGAATCTGTTACAGTGGCTATATAAGGACAGAGCCAGTAGATATAGAGAGTACCGCCATTCTTTGATCCGTGAAAATGCCGCCATCGCCGCCATTTTTGTTCCCATCAGCAATGACTGATTGAGTTATGTCTAAATTTTTACTTGAAATTGGCAAGACTGTAAGTCTATGTCAAATTCGAGGTTATCAGGTTATGTTTTCCATCAGTTTGTGTCAAATAACAAACAAAACCTAACCTACTAACCTCGAATTTGACATAGACTTACAGTCTTGCCAATTTTCAGTAAAATTTCGGATTGCCAATAAATGTCACGTTGACGGAATTGTGTTACAAAACCTCAAAGTGACGCATATGACAAAGGAACAAACATGGCGGACGTGGCGGTACTCTCTATAGGCGCTTTCCTTTCATCCATGGGAGCAGCTCGGGGCGGCTCCAAACTCTCGCGCACCTCGTTCCTTTCACAAGGGCGTTTAATCTCGGAGTCGCTCTGGGCTTATTTCCCCTTTCCTCTCAAGGACCAGCTCGTTGGTCGGGGCGCGAAGCCACAGCCAGCCAGCATGGCATACTTTTAATTTTTGAAAGGCGCGAAGGCGAAATCATTTGAGGTTAGGTGCAACTTCTCCCTGGTTTTAGGTGCTGTGCTAAATTTTTTGAAGAAAAAATGTCATCATTGAAATAAAGTCTCATCTTTGCGCATGAACAGAACTTTTAGCTATAGAAATGTTAATTTTTTTGTAATTGTTAGGATTTTGAATTTGTTAAATTTTATATAACTAAGTTATTAATTAAACATTTCATTAAACGTTTACCATTCCTACATCTAAATTTGTTTCATTTTCTAAAGCTGTTGCTATTAGGAAAACAAAGACTGATAGAAGAAGACAATTCACTCGTGATATTGTAGTAAAATAGTGGGTGCATAGATTTAATTTTTCAGTATACTATAAGTTCTTAAAGTGTTGGAATATTTTTGGTTATAATAAAAAATGAAAATGAATTTCAGCGAGTTTTTGTTACTGTTCAGCACCAAACAAAAATTTCTGAAAATAACGTTTTAAGGTTATGTGACTGTTTAAAACTTTTGGCGCGCGCTAGATGTGCGCTATGCCGCTAAATCGCGTTCCATTCACGAGCAGCACCGAGCGACTCGGGCTTCTAGCCGTCGGGGTTTGATGCACGCGAAAGGAAAGCAGCTTATATCTACTGGCTCTGCATTCACCTGGGCGTCAAGGCCATCTCTTTATTATGACATAAATTATAACTGTCATAAATTGCAAATTGTAATTAGTTTTTACGGTTAGGCTAGTGTAATCTTCGAGTGTTTTCCAGTCGGAATACCCTCACAACTTTATACAATTATTTTGTAAAAAGTAAACTGGAATATGCCTAGCGTATATGGAGTCCCATGTATGCTCACGGTATAAAGGCAATAGAAAGAGTGCAGAAACGATTCCTTAAATACTTGTATTTCAAAGAAACAGGATACTACCCCTTATATTCGCATTACTCAGAATTATTAAAGAAATTAATATTCAGGTATTATAACCTTAGAAAAACGGCGTTTTTTGACAGCACTTGTATTTCTACACAAGGTATTTAACAATGAAACTGATATTGGTCCAATATTACACAAATTACGTTTTCTTGTACCCAGACCAGTTTCCCGCTGCAATCAAATATTTTATCTTCCACCCTCGCGAACAAATTCATTAATAAAATATATGGTACCCCCCACCCAAGAAAAGCGCCCTTTCTTGCTTTCCAAGAATACTTCGACATTCAGCATTACTCCGTTTCGCTAATACAATGAAATATTATGAACAAGTTATTGATCAACAAAAAAAAACCAAAAAAACATTTTTTTTGCCGACGACCATTCCTTAAAAGTTGATGTTGCCTTAATTTTCGGAGGACCTATCGTATGAAAACAATCCAAGACTTCAGGAAGGTTCCTGGAGACCCGAATCGTGTACACATACGAACATACATACCCCGCACAGCAGATTTAGGAACCCTCCAATACGGGGGAGGGATCTAGTGGGCTGGGGTCTTCACCAAAAGATTCGCACAGCCGAGACGGAGATTTGGTATAGTGGGTTCATTAGTCGGTTGGTACGAATTTTAGAGATATTTGACTCAGAGTGGTTTTCGATATGAGGGAATTTCAATACTTCGTACACTTCGTGTCGAAGTAATTCACCAATTTATAGAATATGTCAAATATTGTAAGTGGATATGTTGATTTTTGTAACTTCAAAATAAATATATTTTTAAATATGTGTAAATATGCTTTAAATTTACCGAGAGTTGAGGCCGATATTGGGGCGAGGCATATTTAAGTTTTAGCTTAGTAATTTAGTTTTAATCTACAACTTACTCTATAATTTAGTTTTAATCGAGCCTATAGTGTTTTTTTTAAGTTTTCAACAATCTTTGCTGTTGACTTTTACTCTTTTACTCTGATAGTAAATTGTACAGTTATTTTCTTCCATTATTTTTGTGTTCTCTTAATTTCTGCATTTGAAAACTGGCCTATACTAATGTTAGTTATTTAAAATGTAGCCTGTCATTGACATTAGCTGTTGGCTACAACGATAATAAATAAAATAAATAAATAAATAAATAAATAAATAAATGCAAATCTTTGCTAAATCGACATTTATGGATTAATAACAGAAAATGTAAGGTCGTAAAAAAATATTGTATGCAAACTCATGCTAAAAGTGTTATTGCACTCGACATGTTATGAAACTCAGCCTTCGGTTTCGTTTCATAATTTTCATGGCTCGTGCATAAACATCTACTTTTAGCACTTGTTGCATAAATAGCTATTATAACGGATTCTTTTTCTTTAACTGTGAAATGTGTAGAGCGTCGGTTTTTAGGTGGCGATAAAACCGCACCAGCTACATCAGCCATACATTGAGAAAAAATACAAAAATCACAAACCAAAACTACGCGTTCACAAGACGTTGGCTTATGTTACAGTGGCTTGATAGAGACAATTTTTGACATCTATCAAAGAGAACGGCCACTATTGCAGCGTGAGAAACTATAGTAACTAGCTATAGTAAGATACTGCGGTGACAAACAGTAAAGTCCATTTTTTTTCTATAATAATTTTCAAGGTCAACTTTCTAGGGGATAAGTTGCATTCCTGCAGGGTCCTTTATTTTAATAATGTTGGTACATAGATTTTTAGTTCTTTTTTTCCACTAAAAAAATATTTGTCATTTTGACATATGTCATAATAGTGGGTAAAACGAACAGCATAGTAAAATATTGCAAATTTATTAATTATTAAACCTACAATATTTGAAAATAAACATAATGAACGTTTGATTCCATGTAAAAAAATGAAATTTGTCAAGAGTTCAAATTAAGAAACTTTGACATTCAAAATTGACACATAACCATAATTTTTAAAAAGTTCTACCAACACTAGGTATACAAATTTCCTACTCTTTTACTCACATATCTACCAACATTGTAACACTTTGACAGTTATTATAGAAAAAAACGGACTTTAGATGAGAGAGAGAAATTGCACTGTAGCGAAATAGCATTCTCACCGAGTTGCATATACTATTTTTTTTAGACGTCATTTATTGACATTTTAGTTACAATTATTTTAAAATTGGTAGCCTATGGTAAATTTTAAAGTTGGTGGCACTGTAAGTCATTATGACAAGAGCTCACAATTCTGTCAAATTCGAGGTTAGCAGGTTAGGATTTGCTTCCGTTTCTGTCGAAACTGACGCGAAACATAGCCTGATAACCTCGAATTTGACAGAATTGTGAGCTCTTGTTGCTCAGTCATAATGTAAACTCCCTAGGGAAATTTCTCCTCTCTAGGGAGTAATTCATGATTTCTCTCACGATTTTGGTATAGTCTGGCCATCCAAATCTGGTTTTTTATTTTTTAGGGTTTATGTAAAATTTGTTTATTTCTATGCACTCTTTGTGGAAATGTATATAATGCATCAAACAACCCTACGTTAATTACCAGGTCTGTATTAGTAAAAAAAAATTTGAAATTTATATGTTAACCTGTTTCTTGTAAAGCTTTGCAAACAAAAAATTCAAAATAAATAGAAACTAGAAGTAATTGAACAGGTTAGAAGTAAAAAGACCCAGTTACCTATATTGTCAAACGTGACTAAATCAAATATATGTTTATTTTAAACCTATGCATTTAAGTGGTACATTTTTTTGCTTCTCCTGTAAAATTTAAAATCTGCATTTGGGCCATTCTAACCTGTTCAATTGTAACTAATAATATTGCACCTTATCTAAAAAACGAAACAAAATGCAAAAGGAGCAACTATTGTGGTATAATGAATGAATATCTACTAACAATAAAAAATTATTTAAGAATAAACAAGAATAAATTCAATTAGTATTGTCAGTGGCACAGAAACTGCCACTGTCATCACTGCTATCTCCTAAGAATATTACTATTTTCGTAGGGTTTTTAATTAAGCAACTATTGTTTTCTTCATCAATCACATGTCTTATACAGCTTTTCCATAAATCTTTCCCTATGAAAGTAACTTCTTGCCTGATTAGCTCAATAACTTTAGCACTAAGAGAAGGATTTGTGTTTTTTTCGTATGTTTTGTTTTAATTGGCTCCAAATAAGTTCAATTGGGTTAAATATACAAAAATAGGGCGGCAACCGTAGAACTATATGTCCGTGTTTTGCAGCTATATCCTCAACTGCATAATTTTTTTGAAATGTTTTTGTTTTTAGTATATCTAAAAGGGCTTTCTTTGTAGTTTTTTCAGGGATAGTAAGATTGTACAGTTTAAAAAATATATTATATCTTCCTTTTTCGTGGAACTTGTTGGGATTTTGGTTAGCTGGCGTGAGTGGTAACTTGCGTTATCCATAACAATAACGGAGTTATTTTCTAAATTAGGAATTAGTTGCTCAGAAAAGCATTTTTCGAATAATTCCAAGTTCATATCTTGGTGATAATCCGCCGAAGATTTTTGAATTTGTTTGGCAGATAAAAGAAGCCCATTATTAACCCATCCATTATCACCACCAGCATGAACAATTATAATCCTCTTGCCTCTGGCAACAGGAACATCCAAGAAGCATTTTTTAAATCATCTGCCCATCATCTATTGATGGTGTCGTGAGTGTCATACCATGTTTCGTCCAAATATATTTCTTTTTCAGCTCTAAATGCTCTAATTTTTTCAATAGTATCGCTTGTCTCCTGTCTAACTTTTTATATGTAAAACCATTACTAATTAAAAACTTTCTTAAAGTTTCTTTACAAAAATGCAAATGTTCTAGCTCACTCATTATTTTACTTTTTAATAAGTCCAGTGTTACTACTTCATTTTTGCTGTACATTTCGTATATGATTCTTTTAATTACTTCCGTATCATAATCTCCAAATTTGGGAGATATCTTCTTTTCAATTCTGGTATCAGACACATTAGCGCTTTGTGCAAGTATTATAATTTTTCGGACAGTTGCATAGGGCTTTTTTGTTAACCGCGCTGTTTCCTTTAAAGCAAATTGAACACCATCTTCTGTTAACGTATTATACACGTTCACAATTATTTGTTTAGCAGTATGACTTAATCGCACAACGGGTCTCTTACTTAGAACTGGTTCCTCATTTTCTAAAACTTCTTCCATACGAAAGTCATTATCAGTTTCTAGAACGGATTGTGAAAGCTGCCACATTTTCAATTAAACGTCAATTCTGAATAAAATTGAAAATCAGGTTCTGGTCCATTCTCACAATGAGGTGATTCAGTAAATTATTGGAAAGTAAACACTGTCTTCCTCATAGAAATTAACATATATTTAACATACGCTACATGTTTCGGCTTATATATTAAACCATCTTCAGGCTAAAAGACAAAGCTTATAAAAATACGGGGAAAAAAACTAAAGAGCAAACACCTTACATAATGTCAAAAGTGGACAGTCATAAATAAACAAACAATTAAAATTAAAACAGACACAAGACAACATGACCAACATGTTAAATGAAATAAATTATTTGTTTATCTACAACGGTCAGCCAAGGTGAGAACTTTAATAATAATAATAATAATAATAATAATAAATCGTCTTTTATTAGCTCCATTGTATTACAAAAATGTATAACCTAGTGAAGATACACAAAAAATAAACATAGCACAAAGGAGCTATCCCAAGGCGGAGTTCAGCATTTTACCTTTCGGTTAGCTGTTCTACCACTCAACCCTTGCCAATAAATAAATGAAATTTAATATTATTTAGCTATATATACATATAAACATATCGGGGCCCAATTATAATAAATAAAATAAACTTACATTACTAATACCAGTCTGGAAATATTTCAGTCATTGTTTAATAAAAAAGTATAAAATTTGAATTTGAATTGATTCAAGGGTAAGCTTTTGAATGTGCTGTTAATACTGTTGTAAATTTTAGTTATTTGGTAAGAGAAACACTGTTTAAAAAATTCCGTTCTATGTAACGGTGGAGTTAGCTTACCCTTGAATCTAACATTTAGATTGTGAACATCCGTGCGAAATGTAATCTTATTATATAAGTAAGGTGGTGATCGAAAGATGAGAATTTTGTGATAAAGGCAAGCAGCATGTAGCAATCTCCTGTTATCCATATTTAACCATTTTAATTCCTGAAGTTTATAAGAAATATGTTGGTACTTGCGAATTCCAAAAATAAGTCTCATACAGGAGTTTTGCATTTTTTGAATTTTTTGTGCATTGGCTTTGTCAATAAACGGTCCATATATAGTATCGCAGTAATTAAAGTGAGATAGCACCAAGGAGTTACATAAAATCTTTTTTGTGTTTACATTAAGAACCTGTCTGCTGGAGTAAATTGTTTTGAGTGAATTGTAAGCCCTTTGTGTACATTTGTTTACATGGAGATTAAATTTTAAATCCTCATCTATTACAAGCCCAAGGTTTTTAACTGATTTACTGAGTTGTATAGGTGTGGAGTCAATAATAATTGAATAGAAATTATCAATAAATTCTTCTTTTAGTTTTTTTGGGCCAAAAAGTACTACTTCTGTTTTGTGGGGATTTATGGTGAGGCCGTGTTTGTTGGAGTAGTCAATTAGGCTTCGCAAGTCTTCATTAAAATTTTCCATTGCTGGTATAAAATTTTGTTTAGAAAATGAAGCGTACAATTGAGTGTCGTCCGCGTAGAAATGATGTTTGGAGTACTTAATTACACTGTTTAGATTAAAAGTATAAATACAATAGAGCAGGGGCCCCAAGATTGACCCCTGCGGAACTCCAGATTGTAAATCTAAGAGATTCGATAACCTGCCATCAATTTTTACAGCTTGTTTTCTGTTTTCTAAGTAACTTTGAAAAAAGTTACAAGACACTTCATCAAGACCAACATGGTATAAAATAGATAAGAGCAGAGTATGGTTAATGGTATCGAATGCCTTAGAGTAATCAATGAGCGCCAATAGTGTCAATTTATTATCATCAGTTGCTTTTACTATGTCGTCAACAATGCAAGTTAAAGCCGTTTCGCAACTGTGACCTTTTTTGAATCCTGACTGAGTTTGTGGAATAATATTATTTAGAAGTAAAAAATTTCGTAACTGTTTGTCAACTATTTTTTCAATAATTTTTGAAATTGCTGGTAGAATACTAACTGGACGTAAAGACTTGTACTCTGCTGGATTTGACACTTTTGGAATCGGTTTTATAATCGAATTTTTCCAAAGAGATGGGTATTTACCTTCAATTAGGCAACTGTTAATAATATTAGTTATGTGGGGCAGTATTACAGGACATGCTAGTTTCAGGATATCAATACTTATTAAGTCGGAGCCTTCTGCCTTTGACGTGAGAGATTTGATAATACTTAGTATTTCCCGTTGATCCACTAAGGTAAATGAGAAAAATGAATTAGTGAGCCTCTCAGAGTTATTATAAAACGAAATCATTTCGTCCACGTTTTTCACTAAGGCAAGATTACTGTTAATGAAATAGTTATTAATTTCATTTACGTTTTTTAATTGATCAGGTAGATCGACATATTTGTTATTACCAAAAATATTTGAAGCTTTTAACATTCGCCACATATTGCTTGAGGAGCTTTTAATTTTGTATTCTAAATACGCTTTTTTTTCATTTCTAATGGCTGTTGTTACTATATTGCGTAGCCGTTGATAATATGCTCTGTCCTCGTCCAGTTTAGTATTTTTGTACCTAGTATAGGCCTGATCCCGTGAAGATTGCATTAATTTAATGGTTTCAGTTAGCCAAGGTGCTGGCGGTTTAGTTATACGTCTAGTAATATACGGGGCATGTAAATTGATAAGGTCGACAATAGTATGTGTAAAGAATTCCACCTTTTCATCAATATCACGAGTATAGAAAATTTCATCCAACTGGGTGGAGTTTAGATCCGTTGTAAATTGATCAATATTAATATTTTTGTAATCTCGATATGTTAAAAACTTTTGAGTGGTTAGTTTATTTATTTTAAAGATGCATGATAATTTTTCATGATCAGATACACCATCTACGCTTTCGACCCTCACTTCGCTTATAATATCCATCTTGTTAACAAAAATAACATCAAGTAAAGTTTTAGTAAGTTTGGTGATTCTAGTTGGTTCGTCAATAATTTGTTGCAAATTAAGGCCCATTGTCATGTCCAACAAATCACTACAGTATTTGTTAGTTAAATCTAGCAAGTCAAAATTTAAATCTCCACAAAAAACAATAGTTTCATAACAAGGTAACAACATTGATAATGTTGTTTCTAATTCATCAATAAACATCTTTTTATCACATATTTCTGACCTATAGCCAACACCAAATGCAGTACAAGTTTTATTTAATTGTAGGGAAATCCAACATTGCTCTATGCTGCTTGCCGTATCAATAAACCTAAAATTATAAATATTTTTTATATAAAACGCAACACCTCCCCCACATCTTCCATTGCGATCGCGTCTAATTATTGAGTATCCTGGAATGCTTACAGAAACATCACTGATATTGAGTGTGAGCCATGTTTCACTAATTGCAAGAATATCAGGATCTTCCTCGGCTACAATTTCTTTTATTCTCATTAGGTGAGCAGGTAGCGATCTCGCATTCAGATGCAATAATTTAATAAGTGTAATACTTGACATATTTTACTTAAATATGTAATTGATAAATAATTATCGATATGATAACACTAACATGACTGAATATTACAGACTGGTGCATGCAACAAAAAGTAGAGGTTTTATAGAATAGCAAATAAAAGGCTTTCAACTTTATCACAACAGGTGTGTGCAGACACGCACACAACCCAAAATAATACAAATTTTACGAATAAACTAAAATGCTAGCTTTGCCAGGTATTAGAAAAATGTTTCGAGGTGATTCCACTGCCGCTGTGAAAAAACTAAAGACTTATACAAGTTCGTTGAGGTCGGAAAGCGATTTAACTTTATGAATATTATCATCTTGTTTGATAAATATTATTCCGTAAAATGTCCACACATTTTTTATGCCAAATTTTTCCCGAGCGATTTTTAACAAATTTAGACGCTTTTTGGTTAGGTCCTCACTGATAACAATTTTTGAACCTTTCAGCATCTTCTTACTCTTGAATATAATGTTGCGATCTGATTTGCGAATAAATTTGCAAATTATTGGCCGGGGTAGGCTAGGCTTACCCGGTAGTCGATGCGCAATGTCTAAAGCACCTGGCTGCAATACCACTTTGAACTTGTCGCTAAACAACTTACATAGTTTGTCTTCCAGTATCTCGTCCTTACTTTCTGGAACTCCATAAATTCGAATTGAGTTGCACCTCCCATATTGTTCCAGATCATCCCGCTTCTGTTCGCAGTCACTAAGCTTTTCTTCTAATGAAGACACCTTATTTTCCAACTCTTGGATTTTCGCCTCCATGACTTTGCCCAGGTTTTCGGAAATTTTATTAGCAAGTTGATCGATAAAACTTTTATTTCCAATCACAGCCTCAATTAATTTAGTTACCGACTCTTCGCGGTTAGCAGCCGTTCGCGTATCACGACCAGTCATCTTGATTCAACACTTTAACCACCACGAACTATAATTTACTTTGAATAGATACCAGCGGCAAGGCAACACGTCTACTCGACTACACGGCCCATGTAGTACAGGGCGTATCAAATACGTATCAAAGCCACAAAAACCGATAAATGGAATAAGTTAAGCAATTAATCTAATTTTAGATTAAAGAATATATAATTGCTACTGTTTGCAAACTCTGTGACCTCATTGAGGCAACGATCGTTTAACCGTGAGACAATTTCGAAGATTTCGTAAAAATTTAAATTATTGCCTTTAGGGCAGACGTGAAGAATTTTAACATTGGAGTCCCTGTCAAATTTATGATTATTCTCAATAATGTGAGAAGCAAAAGCCGATTTATTATAGTCGCAAAATGTAGCCTATGTTAAATATATGTTAATTTTTATGAGGAAGACAGTGTTTACTTTGCAATAATTTATTGAAATTACTATTGTTAATATTAATTATTATTACCCATGTTTCTCTAGTAACCATAACCAAAATTATAAGGTAAGCAAGTAAAAGGAGGGAAATATGCCCGAAGTCTGCAGTTTAGCCCATTTTTTAACCAATACGGACCTGATAATTAACGTTGCTTGATGCTTTATATACATTTCCAAAAAGAGTGCATAGAAATAAACAAATTTGACATATAACCTTACAAATAAAAACCAGATTTGGATGGTCAGACTATATCGTAGAAACCGTGTTTTGCTCCCAGACGTGAAAAAAATATGTAAAACCCAAATATGTTAAGAAAATCTGCGATCAATCTTCTCGTATACCTATTTGGCGTACTGAGTGACCTTTGTAATATGTTATTCGGGTTGCCTGCTCCACTCTATCTGTTCGGCGGCCCAAGTATAGTATAGTATAGAGTGCTTTATTAACCAGGCAAGCGTATCCCAAAGATTTTGTGTCACAGGGATTTTAGCGCCAAGCCGTTGGCTGCGCTGACCGGTAACCGTGCGTTCTGTCGTCTGTCAACCAAGCAAGACTAGAAACCGTTGGAGCACGTACTGTTTGATCCAGACGAACACTGCATGCTGATTTAAATCTTGGTGCATTCCATTACGATGCTAATTATAATTACAGTCTTCATCCAAGTGTGGTTATTTAAATCTATATACAGTGTGTAGATGTTCTATGCTGTCAACTGTATCTGTCAGTTCTATTGAGTTCTGTCACTTGTCACTGTTGTTTGAACTAAGGTACTATTAATATTCTTTAGTTTGAACCACGTGCGTGTTAGTTAAGAGTGTTTTCGTTTCGATTTTTTCTGCTTCCTTTTTATTTGTTTAAAAACCATTTTTTAAGACGGATAAAATTAAATGACAGGATCCTTGTTTTCCGAGTTACCGTATGCTATTTGGAAAGTAACTAGAATTTGAATTTGCCGCCACTTTCAGTAACTCAAAATGGCGGACGAGCTTGCTCGTATAAATATAGTACCTTAGTATAGTCCATTTACTTGACATCTGCACTGTCAAACTGACATTATGTTGGCACCACTGCTATTTTTCACATTATTTTAACAATTAAATTACTGTACAGTCTAATAAAAAACACATTATTTTTGAGGTATAGTCAAGACATTTTTTTAAATTTTGACACTGACAGTGCAGATGTCAAGTAAATGGACTATAATGTTCACGATTTTACGTAAAATCAAGATTATCTATTGTGACCTAAAATTTCGGTAAACTGTTTACATATTGCGTGTACATACCCAAATATATATTATGTTTATTACATATATTTGCCGTAGGCTGTACATTGCCACAAGAAATATTTTGTATGCAAACAAATTCAAGAGGATGTGGGACGTCTATTTTATGTAACTGGTTTTCTGGGTAAGTACATAAGGAGCTAGACCTGATAGTACTTCTTGTTAATAATAAAAGGGTATATTTAACTTCATACCAATCTACAAGAAATGCTCAAAGAAGAAGTGCGAAAATTACCGATTAATTGCACTTACTTCACACGCTAGAAAAGTTATGCTTCACATCCTGCATAATAGAATTAGAGCCTTCTTGGACTGTCAAGTTCCCGAAGAACAATGTGGATTTGTTAAAGGCAAAGGTACGAGCATACAAATTTTAAACATAAGGCAAGTTATTGAGAAGGCGAGAGAATTCAATGTAGCTGTTTATCTATGCTTTGTGGAATCCACAATGTGGATTACCACAAAGCATTCGACACAGTTAGATGGAAGCTGCTGTGGAAAATTCTAAAAGAAATGGGTCTCCCTCACCATCTTATCTATCTGATCAAAACCTTGTATAAGGCAAACAGTTGTACCGTCAAGATAGACAATAACACATCGGCGCCTTTCCGTACAAAGGCTGGTATAAGACAAGGATGCATCCTTTCTTCTATCCTGTTCAATATATACACTGAACACGCTATGCGAATAGCTCTCGAGGATTGGAATGGAGGCTTCTCTATAGGAAGGCGTAAAATAAGCAACTTGAGGTACGCCGATGATACCACTCTTGTAGCGTCATCGGAAGAAGAGCTAGCTGAACTGATAGCCAAAGTAGAAAGAGCTAGTGAAGATATAGGACTTAAATTAAATCGCAAGAAAACAAAAATTATGCTTGTTGATCGGGAAAACAACAATATCACCAACACACAACACATAGCAGGATGTGAAATTGTTGACGATTTCCTATACCTGGGCTCTCTGCTATCCAATCAGGGAGGATCGAGCGCTGAAATAAGAAGGCGAATTATTTTAGCCAAATCAGCAATGACCCGGCTACAGAAGATCTGGAAAGACCGAAATATTACCATTAGCACAAAGAAAAAGTTTTGTACTTATGCTAGTTCTCAATCTTCTTCTACGCTGGTGAAACATGGACGATACTCACAAGCGATAAAAAACGAATAAACGCGTTTGAAATGTGGTGCTGGCGAAGCATGCTCCGTATAACTTGGACTGCTCACCACACAAATGTATCTATCCTAAGGAAGGCAAACATAACA
Source organism: Agriotes lineatus (assembly GCA_940337035.1). Classification (NCBI taxonomy): domain Eukaryota; kingdom Metazoa; phylum Arthropoda; class Insecta; order Coleoptera; family Elateridae; genus Agriotes; species Agriotes lineatus. Next base: position 8,930 of record CALNHX010007392.1, on the reverse strand, counting down.
CAGCGACTTTTGTCAAAGATCTATCAACGAGTGTTGTGCTACTTCGGCCACACGATACGACGAACAAACGGTATGAAGAGACTGGTCGTTGAAGGAAATGTCCCTGGTAAGCAAAAGCGGGCACGGTCACCAACCAGATGGTTGAATAGTATAACCCATTTAGCCGGCACACCCTTTCATGAAGCATCCCACCTAGCTCAAGATAGAAATAAGTGGCGCAGAAAAGTTAAAGATATTTCAGATCAACATTCTTGACAATCACGACGTTTCTGTTATGAAACCATACTACTAGAGAGAAAGATATTTAACTTAATATTAATTGTCATAACACCGCGAGAGAGTGGTATATTACAAATTTAGCTTGCAACGTAACTGTGAGGCTGAGAAGGAGATATATTACAAATTTGTCACCTCAAGTGGGGTTAGATATATAACAAGGCTATTGTGCTATTACAGCTACCAATACTGGATCTAAAGGAGGTGTGAGAGTATTAGAAGGACATCTTAATAAATAATTGCAGTGGACGATTTGTTTTATCACCTGGATGGCAGAACAACAGGGCCAAATGAATCTACCAAAATGTGAAAGATTGCCGAGAGTGAAATTTAACCTTATTAGATGTTTACAAAGACTTGAGACTTGAGACTTGAGATCAGAAATACCTCCTAGAAATGTGCCAAGCTATCTCGGGCGGATCGCTACCTTTAGATTTGTCTAAAAGAAATCTGGGTAATCTTTCACATTCAAGATGGCTGACATGTGCAAACCGAATATTACGTTTATATGTATATTAGCAGAATTTATTATGAATGTTATGCTCCCGTTTGGTTTTACATAAAATTAAAGGCGTCCCTGAAAGATGGCCCAATAAATTTATGGAGGCTTGTAAACTTTTCTCGCTATCTTTCAGCTAATTTGGAGCAAGTGTGAACCCAGTGATTCAAAGAAACGGTTATTTTGCCTCTCCAGTAAACGTCATTTTAAGCATAATAAATGATGAAAGAAAACATGTACGTAAATTAGGATTTCTTTCCATTTTGAAGGCCAGAGCACAAAATACAGCAGGAATTCGAAAACCTATTTTATATTCCTGAAATTAACTTTGAAGCTTAAGAATATATTGATATTATAAAGCGGTGGGATTGAATGGTGTCAGAATCTCCCGTTACAATGCTTTCAGAAAATGAAGATCTCAGAAATTGGACTGATAACGACGGTGGTTGTAATGTTCCAGCGACTATTGAGGAATTTTTGCAGTTCACTTGCCATACCCAAGATGTGGAAAGACCTATTAAACTAGCGACCGAATCTTCACCCAATGTCTGCCGAGCAACTGTAAGAGATGGATTTGTCAAAGCAAGGATTCAATCTTGTGAAAATATGCCACATTTTTATTTTATTATTAGGAATAACCAGACAACCTTGAGCGCATGTAAATTGCTGCGGTTTAAAAAACCTTCCCAAATTAGTTAATTCCTTGCCGTAGGCCACAATTTTTTTGCTTGAGTATTGTTTTTTGCAGCTCTCCACTAAACTAAGCTATTGAACGATTGCCCTTTTTTGTTGTATTCTTGGCTGTTCTTTTTTCATACTTTCCTAATTTCTTATTTCATTTTCTCTTAATTCTATTTTTACTTTTTGTATGGAGTTAAGTGGTAGTACAGACTGCTATTAGTTTAGCATGTTTGAACTTCTCTCCTTTGAACCTTGTTTTATTATTTAAGTCAATGACTATGTAATTTATGTTGTTTATATTTTTTCGTTGATTCAATAAACGGTTTTATTATAACTACTCATTAAAATTACATATTCACCTTATCAAACAATAAGACGACAAATTTATCAAACACTACTAGAGCTTCACTTCCCTCAAGACTTGTAACTGTATTACTAAAAAATCTGTAAAGGGGTTTACACGAAAGTACCTTCGCGCGAATTAGATGAATTTGAAAATTTAAAAAAATGTAGCCCCTTGGGTTTGAACTTCCCGCCGCATCTGTGTAGCGATTGTAACCGCATCGACTTGTCGTACTGCCCCATAAAAACTTATTGGAACAGTGCGGCGCGCGTCTTATTGTGGAAACGTTTTGACTCTATTGCGACATTATCCTGAATCTGTTGAGTCCTCTTTTCGGCAAATGTAAAGCCTGACGTATGTGAAATTATTACTTCCATCTATTTCAAAGTTAACTCAAAAGTAAACAAAACTTAATTTTTGTTAAGGTGCTTACCATGTATATATTTCTTACGGTTTCATGCTAGGTAAATATATAATCTGCATGCAAAATATCGTCATCCTCCAACAAATAGTTTTTGAGTTATACCGCCAACATACAGATAGACAGACACAAAGGCAGACAGACAGACAGACGGAATGGAACGTTATGTTATTTGGATTATAATCAATAAATAAAGCTAATACTAGGAACTTTAATCTGAGAGTGGGACTAAATTTAAACAGTCAATTTTTAAGTTAATTTGTACAATCAGATGTACAATCTGAAAGAAAAAGAACATTAATAAAGAACAGCACGTTTAAGATAGATAGGTTATGATTAAAGTAATTAGAAAATGAACCTTTAGAATGATGTAAATAAGCACTTTAAAGAATTCAATCAGCTGATTATACAGGATAGTAGCTAGATGTGAAAAGATGACAATGTTAGCGACCGTTAGAAGAACATGTTCGAGTTGGTACTTCCGAAGTTACAGAAATTTCAAGTTGTGATGCTGAGACTATAATTTATATAGTATAAATGAAAAATTTAAACAAATACCTTAAGAACGGACGTAAACCTAAGTTCAGCTAATATTAATAGTTCTAATGTAAAAACAAACATGTAGTAAAGTTTCAAACTGCTTTAAAAGGTGCAACATTACAAATCAATAGTGACAGAGTCGTTTAGGATTGTATATTAAAATTGTGATTTTAGTTATAATGACTATTCAACACTATAACATATAAGCCAATCACATTGCAGACATTTGCTTTTTTCAACCAATAACAGCAGTATATCACTGAATATTGGGCACCACAAAATAAATAGCCTTGTTGCGAAGTATCACTTAGCAACGATGTTCTGTCCTTAGTGATATCGCTAGGTTACGTAACACTAAACCCCAACAAACTGTGTGGCTTGTTTTAAAAATTTAAAAATGCTGTGTTTTGAAAGTATTCCGCTGAATTTAATTGAGAATGAATAATTATATTAATTGTTGGATTATTTTTCAATATAGTTAATCGTTATGTATTAATATTGTTAAATAGTCGTCCCAAATACCACTCGAAGTGGATATATTTTTTTAAAATATTTTTCCATTTCCATAGAAATTATTGCAAATTTCACTCAACAAAATCACATTTAAATGTCACTCGCCTTCGGCTCGTGACATTTTTGATGTGATTTTGAATCGTGAAATTTAAACACAATAATTTACATGGAAACGACAAAATATTTGTCAAAAATATATCCACTGCTTGTGGTATTACCATGAAGGTAAAGGGGAGGAGAATTCTCGCTTGAATGAATAATTGGGCGCACAGCTGGTTGACAGTTAGTGCTTTGTAGATTGACCGTCAGGCGGCGCAGTTGTTCCATCGCACGCTAAATTTTTAGAGAAAATACGTGTATCTTTATAGAAGAAGTTGTATTTGTGTGTTGTTTTTAGCGAATTGTTGCAGTTTTTACTGAATTTCAGTACTCAATTATTATAGTGCGTCAAGTAAACTTGTTCTATTATGCCCTCCTGCTTTGTACCTGGTTGTAATACCGGGTACGGGCGTATTTCTAGCGTGTTATGCGACATGAGCGCCACATAACTGTCAACCAAAACTGAGCCCACTTTTTGTTTACCAGCGGCTAAGTGGTCGGCGCTCCTTCCCTTTACCTTCATGGGTATTACCCTTGATTATACCACTCCCTCTAACATCAACTAATGAAAAACGGCAAAATGCAGAGTTACGCATGTACTAACTTTTGATAATGTACATTGCAACTGATAATCACATACCTTCCTGACTAATAGGTGATAGTCACACGCCTTCACAAACATCACGATACTTGTCAGTACAATTGTCATAACAACCACATTAACTGTACTTTTAATATTTAAAATACACTATTCAAACGTTGTTTCTTGACTCGTGATATAATCTAGTCGAATGCAACTTGTGTCTTCTTGATTATCAAATCATTTCTGTTTCCACTCCTACGGACTCGCGTGATTGCCAAACAATATATCTCTTGTAAACAGAAATGATTATTTGATAATGAAGAATCCACTAGTTGCATTATATATGAAAATGTATGTTTATGGTGTGCAATGAGTTAATTTATATTTTTAAAATGTCAAATTTATCTTTTGAAACGTCAATTTTATGCAGGTGCTAGGAAAATCGTGGTACGTAGGCTGGTTGCCTAGAAAAATTCGTTATGTTACAGTAAAATTCTTCAAAATGGGAGAAAATACATGCATGTTTGCAATATAAGAGCATAAATTGTCAAATAATTGTCAATTAAACTGATATTAAATAATTAAAATTTTGTCATTTGACAGTTACCCGTTCGGGAGTGCTAGCATCATCGACTTGGTGCTGATAAGTGGTAGAAATGCTGTGGACCTGTAAGAGTTCGCCTCTTAGCTGTTACGAGTTCTTCAAAGTAGCCGAAAGCTTCATATAAGGTTTAAACAATATTGTACGTATGTCGAAGACCGGATTAAAAAAACATCTAATAGGCAAGATTAATGAGAAATGAATTAACTCGTATAACTTATACCGGGTGTCCATTCTCAAAGTCGAACATAGACAATTAACATTAGTGCATTCACTCGTTCTTCATTGAAATAATTTATTTTTCTGTAGATAATTTTAACAGATGTTGACGGAAAATATCTGATTTACGCCAACTAATTACCATTTGTTTTGACAAATGCTATCGAACTTGAAAAGCAAGGCATGGCATATTTATTTATTCCCAAGTTTTAAATTAGTATTTTAAAACAAAAATCTTATCTTGAATATCATTATTGGTATCATTTGATGCGTAATAATTTTATCTTTCCATTGATACCATTACCTTCCCTGTAAGTTGAATTGGCGAGCAGGAATCGGCAAAAACATTCAAAACCACGTTAATCGCCTATGTTCGACTTTGAGAACGTATAATTAATTCCTCAGAGAACTTAATAATTGATATCCACAAGTGCTGCCGAATTCAGAAATTAACTAAATTGCCAACTTATAATTCTTATTAAAGAAATCTACCGCAAAATTTGAGTTTGAACAGAAGGAGTCGTTAGAAATTTATTTCAATCATACAAAGGCATGTTCCAACCTGAATGACAGTTGACAGTTCTCTTGTTTAAAAAGAATTATAGAGATGGTAGAAAAATAAGTATTTAATTTGGCAAATTTAATAAAGCAAAACGTATATAATCATCTATATTTCAATTTAGAAGTTGAGTCAACTGACGTTTAAGAGAGTAAATATTTGAGGACGGATATGTGGAAAGTAATTTTTACAGCAAACAAAATTTAAATAGATAACATGCATATATATGCCCATAGATCATGTCACTATATAGTACATTGGTGGTTTTAAAATATCTCTATCCAGCTTCGATTTCTGTGGCTTCACATATGACTCGTGGAAGACAGTGAGCTGCTGCAGCAAGTAGTCTGAGAAGCTCAAATTATGTTCACAAGCCACCAACACATATCATTAATACAACAATCCTCGTTCGGGTCCACGAAAACATAAAACATGACTACTACTCGTACCATTGAAATAAGAAATGCCTTGCCAACCTTGCGTTCTGGATTTTCTACATCCTCACCATTGGCGTAACTAAGATTTTTGTCGGGGGAGGACCATCCCCCCCCCCCCCCCCAACCAACCATCGTCAATACCTGCACAACTATGAAGACATGAATTTACGTACATACATAAATTTTTCACATAAATTTATTTGCTTGTTCTTTGGCGCTGTTATACGAAGGTAGTCCCATACATTTTTGCACTCTAATAAGACAAAGTTGTGTAGTCAAAACCAATTTTCAAAATAAATTCCAGCCTGCTGGAGTCACTTGAGAAACAAGATTTTGAAGCTTTTCACGGTATTTTGTTTTTTATTTCACTCCATTGGGCTAGATCTAAAAAATTTATGAAATATGATAGCTCTGTTCCTGAGGCTCCTACTTGCGTTAAATCTGTATTTTTATTTTCAATACCACGTATATTAAAATCGCCCACTACAAAAGTAACATCTTTTCCAGCTATCTGATTCCGTACATTATTTTGAAATAATAAAATCATAGAGTTGCTTATAATACGCAATGTTTACATTTGGCGGAATATATAAATTTACCAGTTTTAAAATATTTTTACTATTTAATCTAATATTTAAACACAACGCTTCACATTTGGAATTTAGTTTGGCACATTTTAAGACCTTGTACTTTTCACTCGCCGCCACGACCACGCCACCCAACCTTGTCTTTTTTATTATACCAGAGTCACCGTCACATCGATACTGATTGTAAGTCCGATTTCCGTAAGGCAGTATGTAAGGACTTGTGCTAATTTGCTCCTGAGTCCCCTGTAATTTTGATAATACATAGAAAAATGCATTCAAATATGTTAATTATAAAAATACATATATACAGGGTGTCCGAAAAAGAATGGGACACCGATTAGTCACAGATTCCTTACGTTATAATAAATTGATTAATCATAATATACTTTAGTACAAAGTCCCTTCAGTAAGAAGTTATAGTCCTTGAAGTTCAATTATTTATTTTTGTGTTAATTTCCTCAAATGTAGAGATATCGATTTGAAGTTTGGTATAAGTACTTACTAATTCATATTCTTATATGGGTATTTCGCCACTCTGCAAATTAAAATATTAAATAACGAAAATATTAACAACGAACGTTTCGAGGGACAATCTGCCCTCGTTATCAACGAATAACAATTCAAACTAACAAGAAACTTATCTTTTTTTCACTGGAAGGAAAAACGACCAACCTCCAATGGATTTTTTGACATTGACGTTTGTTGATATCTGTACCTACTTGATCTCATCTTTAAGAATCGATAGCCAACTATTGTCTAAAAATATTGAGAAAGACGACACGCATTTTTCTTCGTTAAGTAAAATATATGCCGTTTCCTTAATTTTTCGCCTAGTTGACATCGATTCTTTAGACAAGATCTTTGTGTTGTCCCATTGTATTTTATGGTTTTCATCCCAAGCATGTTCTGCCAGCTTAGACTTATTGAATTGATACGTTTTCAACATATTTTTATGTTCTTTAACTCTAACTGCTAAAGGCCTGGATGTTTCACCGATATAATATTTCCCGCATTCACAGGGAATACTATATATACAATTCCTTGAATCTTCAACAAAGAACAACATTTCGTAAGCACAAAAGACAAAAAACTGATCTCACCAACGTCCTTAATTGATTTCTTGTCGTTGTTCACTAGATTACAATCATTACCCATTGTTTTTGTGATCATGGCCACTTGATAATTGCACGTCTTAATGACAAGCAAAAACCTTTGATGGACATTTTAAGGTAAACGGTTGTTCTTACGCTTATGAACTAGTACATTATTTTTGTGTGTTTCAATTCCCTTTCAGATAATAACCTAAAATTGAAAAAAATATTAGAGATAACGAAGTTAGAGCTAAAAAAAGTTTTGAAAGATAGGTAAAGTGCCCCTTACAGTTAAGTCTAGTTTATGAAATGTAACTATTATAGGTCTTCACTTTACAACAGATGTTGGCTTATCCTCAGTTGTCGATATCGGCTTCGGTATCGGACCCACTCTATGTGCACGGTCTCTACTTTTCAGGTCGATATCAACTTTTAGTGTTTTAGTAAAGAGATTAACAGCAATCTTGTCCACGACTTTATCTTGATTCTCCTTAATACCAAATCTCCTGAGACAATTTCTACGCGAATATTGCTGCAAATCACTTATTTCGCAGAGTAATTTTTCATTCTCTTTTTCGAGATCACTTACACGAGCTTAAAAATTTTCCACTTTCTTGTTTATAGTGCCAAATGAATTTGATACAGCTGAAGTTACCATTTTGTCGATTCTATATTCCAATGAATTAATTTTATTTAGCATGAGAGACTTAATTGTAGAATCTATTATCTCTTCGATATCTTCCTTTTCGTGTGGTGTTGACATGATTTTTACAATTCACTGCGATTCATTCCGTTGGGTAGTAAGTACAATTACGATAAAATTTAAATAATCACCACTGTTTGGTTATAAGTAACTACTTGACCACACAATTTTAGAGAACACAACAGATTTGCGTCTACTCGCTTCGAGCGCGCATGATGGATGATGATGATGATCACATTTAAAAAAAATTTTTGCTAAGTTTTTTTATCTATATTGGCAAGTAAATGCATTTTTCGAAATTATTTTCAAGAAATATAAAATTTCACAGACAATTTAACTGGTGTCATTGTCAACCAATGGTATTCTTCAATTTAAAAATAAACTACCAATCGAACGATTATTTTAGTGACAATAATTCGAGGAGCTTTATTTCAGCGACAATAATTCGAGGAGCTTTATTTCAGCGACAATATTTTCTATAACAATTATTGTAGTGACAATATTTCGAGGAGCTTTATTTCAGCGACAATTTTTTCTGTAACTATTTTTTAATGAAAAGTTAAATTGTCAAGACGAATAGGACTCTAGGTCAAAATATTGCAGACAATTTTTGCTCTTCAGATTGTCTCGTTTCTGTTGCTTTAGAAAATAACGACTCATGCAAGCACTCGTCGTTATTTTCGTCGCAGCAGAAACTCGTATCTGAATCGCAAAAATTATTGTCTGCAATATTTTGACTTCTCGTTCTATTATTACTGACAATAGAAGCCACGTGATA